>JBBBDQ010000860.1:2107500-2307500 GCA_037127315.1 Ascarosepion bandense | reverse complement strand
TATTATCAAAAGGAAAGATCAAAGTAACATTTAATTATTTTTTAAAAATTTAATTTCTTTTAACATGTTCGAAATTATGCCTTATATATATATATATATATAGATCAGTCAGTTAAGTGGCATACGTGATACACGGTTGGACGATCATGTCTCGAAAGAGACATGACTGACTGGGCAGAAGATTATCACGCAGTAGGTTGCCATTGCTTTCTGCGGTAGACTGGTTGCCGATCAAGGCTATAGAACCCAATCTGTCCTGCTATTTAACCCATAACTGGAAGGAAGAGACGGATTAATACCTTTCCCAAGGGTATTTGCGAGTACTGGATTCAACTGGAATTCGAAATCGGCTCCCCGGTTTGTCGTTCCGGGCCGATATCCACTGTACCACAACGCACATTGATTGATTGATTGATTGATTGATTGATTGATTGATTGATTGATTGATTGATTGATTGATTGATTGATTGATAGATAGATAGATAGATAGATAGATAGAGACAATAAGATAGTGTTACTGAAAATTCTGAAGATTGATGAAATCAAATTTAACAAAGGACATATTTAATTTTTCGTAACATGGTTTGTATTTGTTTACAAACCCCGACACATTTCATAACAGAATTGGTTATTTGTGAAAAATTGAATTTTATGTATATAAGGCTTGATTGAACTTCAATTAGACTGTGCAGTCATTCGTGCTCGAGCGGTCTGACATGCATCAGATCAGTTGGAGGTTTCTCCTCTATTGTTAAGTGTCACAGGTTCGAATCCTGCTAAATGACATTTTCACCTAAAACATTTCGCCTAAATAATCACACCATCAGAAATATATATATATATATATATATATATATATATATATAAAGACAATATATATATATATATATATATATATATAAAAGACATCAGCTTGTTTATTATATAAAGAAGAAGTTATTGAAAAACAACTCAGTTGAAGTGAAAATTCTTCGCACTAAATTTCCCATATCTCTCTCTCATTTTCTCTCTCTCTCGCTCGCTCTTTCTCTTTATATATATATATATATATATATATATATATATATATATATATAAAGAAAAAATGACAAACTCATAAAAACAGAGAGGATAAGCCAATAGAATTATCTAATTGATACTAAATAGTAAATTAATAAAAATCGAAAGCTCAATGAATATTATCCAGTGCTACACGATAGAGAAGAATACTCAATACATTATTAACCGGTTTAATTACGTATTGAGTTTTCTTCTCTTTTTAATAGTCACTGTGTGTCTATATATATATATATATATCAGTAAAAAGTGTTTGTCTCTGTAACAATGCAGATTAATGCCAGGCTCGAAATTTACTGAGGACTCCGTTAATATATATATATATATATATATATATATATATATATATATATATATATATATGAATGAGAATATTTACATAGGTACAAAATTTAATTAGAGATTTGAAACTGTGTAGCTTAATGTTACACATTATAAAATAATATAAAAGCGAAGCAACCGGTTTCGCTCCCGTTCGTCAGGCTTCTACAGGGTATTTAAATTTGAATAAAATTTAATAAATGTGTGAAGGAAAATGACAATAAGAAAATTCAAATTCGAGTTATCACTGCGTAAACTGTAGGATAATATAATTCTATTTTATCCTCATTTTCCTTCACACATGTTTTTATTTTAATCCATGTTTAAATCTCCCGTACAGGCCTGACGAGCGTTAGCGAAAGCGGTTGCTTTCTTTTTATATTATTTCATAATGTTTAACATTCATTTACTTTTTCTTCTTCTTCTTCCATGTGCCCTCTACTTTTCAGGATGTAGGCGATCATGGTTTTCCTAGTCTCCTTATCCCTGGGGCTCTTAGCACGCTTTCTCCTTTTACACCACGAAACTCCCGTTCTGTCATCCACCTGCTCAAGCCCTTCATATTCGTTAATCACTGCTTTCCTCTGTCTCTTTTTCTCTCAATCTGGCCTGTCGTTCTTCATTGCATGTCCGAAGAACTTCAGTTATCTCTTCCTGATGCTCACTATTAATTTTCTTTTCGTTGCCATTCTTTCCAACACCTCATCATTGTTCACATGCCCGGTCCATGATCTCCGCATCATCCTTCTGTCGAACCACATTTTCGCTGCTTTAAGTTTTTCCTTCCTCTTTGATGATATTGTCCAACATTCATTGCCGTATTGAAGGACTGGCATCACATAGCAATCCAGCACTTCCTTCTTTGTTTCTAGTGAAATTTTCCTGTGTCTTAGTACTTTACTCAGCTTCTGAAACGCGTCCTTCATCATGTCAATTCGCCTTCGGATGTGTTGCTGAGCCATTCCTCTTTAGCTTTTCTGCATTTGTTTCTTATTTTCTTGTGTAGTTTTCTGTATTCCCTTCCATGTCTTGGCGTTATTTTTTGTCTCCTTTGCATCATGTCAAAACCTCTTCTGTCATCTACTCGTTTTTTCTTCTGCGTCTGATTTTCTTTGGGGCAATATTTTTGCTGATGTCACTATCGCTTCTTTAGTGATTCCCATTTCGAGTGTTCTTTTCCAATTTGTTCTTCGTATTTGTTTCTCAAGCTGTCAGTGTATTCTTTCTGCAGGTTGTGATCATTCACGAGCCTGTTGTATTTCAGTCTTGGTCCTGTGCTGGGCTTATTCATTCTCCGGAGTTTTACTCTTAGTTTGCATATGACTGGGACATGACCGTTTCCGTAGTCGGCGCCTGGATAGGTTTTGCAATGAACGACTGCGTTTCTGAATCTCTTGTTTATTGTTATGTAGTCTATTTGATTTTTCGTGTCGTCTCCTGTGCTTCGCCATGTCCATAGAAATTTCCCACCTCCTTAAAGACAAATCTTCTGTCCTTTTTTGGATAATTCCAGTTTATCTATGCTTTACCAACACGGAGTCAGAGATATACACATTTTCATAACTTTATATATATATATATATATATATATATATATATATATATATATATTGTCAGGCATGCTAATCTTTTGATAATGAAAGAAATCCGTCAATTCTGCATAAATTCAATCAATAAATGTTGACTATTTTTCTCTATGTTGCTGTTGAAGATATAACAAGTAGTTCAGGTGTCACTTTGTCAACCAGCAAATCTTAATGGGTGACAATTTCTTCTCCTGGAATAGTTGGTAATAGGTAAACGGATGTAATTTCTGGAATTTTCTGCTTGATGCTGAACTCTCTTTAAACACACAAAACAACAGAGTAGCCCCCCCCCCAAAAAAAAAATACAAAAAAGACTTCAAAGATTTTTGTTCAGATACCAGCTATCGTTGGCAGTCTTAAGAAAAAAATCCCAGGGAAATTTTTTTACACACGAGTGTTTACTGCGTTTATATGGAACAGGGAGTCTTACCGTAAGACATCAGTACGAAGAGCCGTATAATCAGGCTAGTAACTGTGAAAAAACACGATGATTTTTTTAAGAATTGCCTTAAGCGATGACATTATGTTCAATTTGTTGTTAAGAATTCGCCCCCCGAGTTTCTTTAAAACCTTATCAAGTGATTGTAATGTATTGTGTGGGATTGTTTTCGTTATCGATTTTGGCTTTCTCGTTTTATTATATCAGGATTTAGTTAACAGAATTTTGTTATTTCTCGAATTCCTGTTTTGTTTTAGGATTCATCAGCATGCAATATAATGCCGATTGCCATAATGCAAAACAATGCAAAAATATCCCAAAGATATTTTGAAGCAGAGGACGTCAAATTTAAGGCAAGACCCGGACGAATTCCAGATATTAAACGTGTTGAAAATCTTTGGAAGATTATTCGTGATAATGTAGGGCAGGAAATTCGACGCCAGCATCTGATTTTTGTATCTCCAGGCAGAATGGAAGAGATCAGACATAAACCTTATAAAAAATTAGTGGATTCTTGCTATCGGAGAAGCGAAGAGGCATGGCGACGTTTACATTAATATTTTCTGAGTAGTTTAAAGCAGTAGAGTTGTTAATTTAATTGAGTACATATTTAGAATATTGTATTGCAAGGAATTAGAAAGAAGACAGTATTTACCTTTGTCAACAATATACGAATTACAAATTCGAGATCTCTAAATAAAGCATTACAAAAAATTGAATATCTAGAAAATGTTTTGAAACGTCAACATCGAAAAGTGAACGCGCATTTGGATGCCGAAAATTACGTCTAAAAGTTAAGCAATTTATTAATAAAAGAATAAATTTTCGTTCGACACAAATAAGAATACTGAACTCTTATGTAATATGGCAGTAAATTCCTGACAATCTCATTACAGAAGAAAGGCAACAGAAATGTCATTCTTTAAATGAATGCCGAGAATACTATGAATAAAAAATGTGAGGAACGAAAAAGCTTTATTGGAAATTGAAAGAGGAGAGTCATTTGCACATTGCATCCGGAAAAAAAAAAATAGCTGAAATTTCGATACTGTTTTGGCCTGTTACCTTGCGTAGATAACAGTCCAAAGCAGTATCGAAATTTCAGCTGACTTTACTTTGGTCAGCGACCGTCACTTTATATTGCGATTAACGTTTCATGAATCTAATTTTGCATGTTATCTAGTTTATATTGCTGTTTGTGTCATGAATCTATTTTGGTATGATATTATTTTTTTTATAATCGTTTCACCCCGAGCAAGGCATTTCCCTGACACTATTGCGCAGGGTGTTACATAGAGGGGAAAGTGGTGAGAAAGGATGGTGAGATATAGGAAGTGTCAGAAGGAGGGTGATAGATGGGTAAGGATACCGAGAATGAGGGTTGGGTAGATGGTGAATGTTGGGAGAATAGATGCAAGTTAGTGTGATAGGAGGTGCCTATTGACCTTACATTTAAACTCCTGGAGATTGTAGCTGTCAGGAAAGCAGACATGTGGAAGGGAATTCCACAGGCGAGAAGCGCGAGAAAAGAAGCTGTTGGAGTAGAAATTAAGATTATATGTTACCTGTTTTACTGTAAAAGGGTGGGACCTAGTTGCTAATCTAGTATCTCGTGTAACTTCGTAACTACGCGGCACCAATGATCTAAGTTCATCGGAGCAGTATTTATAGAAGAGACACACTTTATATTGTGATCTACGTGTCATGAATTTACATTAGTGTGCCATATACAATTTATATTGAGATCTAAGTTTCATGTAACTGCTTTGTTACGGTATCTACAATTTATATTGCGATCTACGTGTCATGAATCTACTTTGACATGAGAATTACGTTTTATATTGCAATTATGTATTATAAATCTTATTTAGAATGTTATCTAATTTATATTGAGGTCTATGTGGCATGAATCTACTTTGGTATGTGAGCTACATTTTATATAGCGATCTACGTGTCATGAATCTACATTAGTGTGCGATCTACAATTTATATTGAGATCTAGGTTTTACGTAACTGCTTTGTTACGGTATCTACAATTTATATTGCGATCTAAGTGTCATGAATCTATTTTGGTATGGCGTCTACAATTTATATTGCGATCTACGTGTCATGAATCTATTTTGACATGAGAATTACACTTTATATTACAATTATGTATTATAAATCTTATTTAGAATGTTATTTAATTTATATTGAGATCTATGTGACATTAATCTACTTTGGTATTTGATCTACATTGAACATTGCGATATAAATGTCATGAATCTAATTTGGCTTGTTATCTAAATTATAATGCGACTATGTGACATGAATCTACTTTGGTTTGTAATTGACACTTTATATTGTGATGTAAATGTCATGAATATAATTTGGCATGTTATCAATATTTTATTGCGACTTATGTGACATGAATCTACTCTGTTATGTGATTAACACTTTCCCTGCATAGAATACTGCTGCCATATGAGGTCAGGCGGCCCTGCTGTTCTTCTCAGTGTTCTCGACAGATTCTAATAGAGAATCTGTGATGTGATCGGTCCCGACTTGGCAACAAGACTGCAGCCACAATCTCACCAGCGAGATATGGCTTCCCTCCGTCTATTCAACAATTATTTTCATGGCTTCTACTCCAAAGAATTTAAGTCACCGGTGTCCCCGCCACAATAATTTACTCTTGCAACAAGACTGGCAACAAGGTTCGACCCATTTACAGTTAGATAATCAAATGTAGCCGGCAATTCTACTCCAGCAGCTTCTTTTCTAACACTTCCCGCTTGTGGAACTGCCTTGCTTTCCTGATGGCTACAACCTCCAGGAATTTAAATGCAATGTCAATAAACATCTCTAATCTAATTGACTCCAGTTCTTTCTCCCCCGCCGTCATCTTGCGGCTATTGGCCGAGATAGAACTCACTACACCCCTCCAGTATTCCCTATGCATTTGGAACCCTATCGCAGCTTTGCAGCGAAATTCATAATCTTTTCAAATAGCTGAATACTTGATGCTTCGCCAGGGCTACCAAGGGTGTTTTTATTATGACACCAATACTAGATGGGTTACCTCCAGGCCCCATCCCGTTATTTAACCCATAACTGGAGGGAAGTGACGGATTAATACCTTTCCCAAGGGTACCAGTGCTGAAGTGAATGCAGGGTACTCAACTGGAATTCGAACTCGCTTTCTCTTTTCAAGCCGATATCCACTGCACCAAACTTACATCCGTCACTGAACGCTTACTGCGCCTGCTATTCCCAAGTTTCACCCATCAAAGTACTGACAATGCTCAACGTTGCTTAACTTCGGTGATCGAACGAGAACCGGTGTATTCAACGTGATATGGCGTAAGTTCTTTCTACATCACCCTGTATATATTCTTTTCTTTTCTTTCTACTTTCGCAACTGTCTTCACACCTGTGTTCACATTCTTCTCTTGCCGTTTCTCTGACACCACCTGTAACTGGTCCGTATTTCTCTTCCCTATCCCCCTTCTTCGCTTATGTAGTCCCCTGCGCATCAGTGGCAGTACCGCATTGCTTGAAGTGAAACGATTAAAAAGTATTGCGATGTAAATGTCACAAATATAATTTGGCACGTTATCTAAATTATATGACATAAATCCACTTTGGTATGTGTTCTACTTTATATAGCGATTGATGTGCCATGGATCTACTTTCATATGTGATCTACAGTTTACATTGCGATGTAAATATAACGAATCGAATTTAGCATATTATCTACATCATATTGCAATCTATGTGTCATGAATCTATTTTGGTATGTCATCTAAACTTTGATCTACAATTTATATTGCGATGTAAGTGTCGTGAATCTAATTCGGTATACGATCTAAACTTTATTTTGCGATCTACAAAATGTAAAGTTATACTCATAAATGAAAAGGTAAGTACACTTTTTATTTAACATAAATAATAGAAGATGTTTACATATTTTTGATTCTGATATATATTTTATGTACTTTTTTTTTACTATGTAGATATCATTACAAATTAAAATTTGTACGATGTAGACATTTTACCCAATTTATTCGTTTGTCCGAAAAATTTATGCCGATATTTATGGGAAATTAATACACACAACATGGTCATACCATTAAATTTTTATTCTGCATTTAGTTACATAATATTTGCCCATTTTTTTACCTTAAAGTTTCTTCTTTATAGAAATTCGGTGGTTTCCCGTCAAAGAACTTTTTCAGGGGGAATTTTTTTACCCAAATAATTCAATTTTGTTTCCATTCAGATTATATTGCAAGAACCTGAATAAAGGATAATTCAAATGAGCAATGTCTGGAGAATATGGCGGGTAGGATAGCACATCTTTGCCAATCTGCAACAATGTTTGCTGGCTCGCCAAAAAATGTAATACCTGGCTTTATACTGGTTACTGTTCGACGCTTATGGGCATTTTTTGGCTAATTTCTGCACCTCGAATTGCCGTTGCGACCATTATTTTTTTAAATCAATTGAATAGTTACTTGGCATATCTCACAGAGTAGGATTCTTCCTGTCAAATTCTATCAGTATGACTTTTTTTAAGAGGAAGGCCTTGTTTTGGATTGGATAATATTGGTTTATGTTGCTTAGGTCAGAATCCTTTAGCTGTACATTGTTTTAAAAGTCCCTTTTCTCATTATCCGTTAAACCTTGCTTAAAGACGAGTGCATTTTCATTGTATTTAGAGATTAAATCATTGATATAAATTACTCTTTTCACTCAGAACAAGTGGTAACTAAACATAATAGCGATTTTTGTACCTAAGCTACACCAAATGCTCCTGGATGGTTGATTTTCATACATTTAGTTTTTCTGATAATTCCCGGGTTGTGTAATGCGGCTCAATCACTGTCTTAATGTGATCGTCAAAAGTACAATATAAAAACCGCCCATTTGTTACATATCCAGTCAATTAAGTAAGGGTTGTGGAATTCAGTGTTTGACTAGGCTAACCAATAGAAACGAAGTCAATGATGGATAAAAAAAAATTAGTTAAAATGATGGAAATAGAGGAACGAATTAAGATGTCATGAAAAGCTAGAATTTTGGTGTCAGTTTATGAAATAATGTGCTTGTGGAACGTTTACAAATTTATTTATCATTATGTTTTTTTCCTTAAAAGGGTTGTTATAGGTATATTAAGAACAGATATATATTGCAATATAATGCACGTCAAAATTATATAGATGACATTGTAAGTAATATATCAGTTAATTGAAACAAAGTAATTTTCAAAGGATAGAAGATTCTTATATTAATGCAAGGGGTAGTAATATGATTGTGGAATCTAGTTATGACATAACAGAAAATACATTAACTTTAAGGTATATAAAAATGATGATGACAAATGATGATGATGGCAAATGGAATTTACTTCTTTGCGTTTAATAGATTTAATTGAGGGAAATTAATAATTTGAATTTTTTCCTGTAAACTCAGAAACATGGATCATGTAAAGATTTGCAAGGTCAATTTTTTTCCACTATTTTCTTTTAATTACCAATAGTATGTAAAAAGTGATGTGCTATTTTGGCACACCTTATTATTAAAGAAAATGTGACGATACCAAAGAATCTTAAATGGATTCTTGGTGCTTCCGCTGAAAAATGTTTTAACTGTTGGATTTTATACTCTTAAATTAAGTTTTAGCTGTATGGATAACCTTGGAAATAAAAAAAAAGGAAACATAAATTTCAACTAATATGACAAAGTAACTAATCAACATTATCATAAACAATGAGAGGAAGTAAGAGCAATATATGCAGCAGTCAAAAACCGATTGCGTGTCCATTATAAAATAAATGTCTAACTGACTCTATAGACTACCAAATCAGTATTTCTACTATAGAAAATTTGGATCCTGAAACCATTTGTTTGTCCAACTCGTAATATATATATAAGTGTGGGAAGCCATAAAAGTTTTGTTAGATTTATTGTTGTTCGTATTAATACTACTTCTTTTTGTATAATACATTAAGTGTCCCTAATGATATTTGTGTTGCTACACGTGTTTCAAGTTCAATGTTGACTCTCTTCAGCAAATAAATGTGTGCCATTACATCACGCGAGCCGTTTGTTTTTCGGACGGCCGAAAACACTGTGTATATAATGATACATGGGTCGTGAGCAGGTCAGAAATTTCATATGCGTGCGTGTTCGTGTTTTGTTTATTTTCACACCGGCTTGTTAATTATTTTTTCAATTTTGCGAATCATTCACGTTTCCTTGACCAGAATTGTTTTTACACTGGCTCACGAAAGTGATTTTGTCTTTTACCTTCAAAACTTTTCCAGCGATTTTGATCTAAATTTGTGTTTGTGCAATTCTGTGTTTTAGTGATAAGAAATATGATACGGATTATCAAATATTTTTTTATCTAGAATTACTACTTTTCACAATAACTCGATTTTTTTCTCATTTAGAGCGCGTTTAAATGTAGTGTGTATGCGCGTGTCTTAGTTTTATGCTGTTTTCTTGAGAGAGGCTTGTATTTTTTATAAATATTTCTTCTCGCATTATGAGCGTGTCATCGTTTACATTGTGGTAGATAGGCATTATTCAGAATTTCCTTCCACTACAGTTGTGTAAGTGTTGCGAAACGTACAATTTCCTATATTGGCTAGTTTAATGTTACTTCTGTGCAGGGCTACTCTTTTATTCAGGCTTTGAAATTCATGGGTAGTCGGGGTGTGGGCTGGAAAATGTCATGTTTTCATACCTGGATGAGATGATCTTGAGTGGCTTTTTATGTTGCGATTGTCAGATTTGTAGTCGTAGTGTTGTCCGTTTTTTTGTTTTTTGTGGGGAATATTTTGTAGTTGTGTCTTCTTGTGCTATGAAATTTTTATTAAATGATAATATTAGATGAAGCAAAGAGACCACAATAAATTGCCGAGGCACAAGGAGATACATGATGTAGATTGAGTTTAAATTTTTGAAGCTCGGAGTTGACAGGAAAACAAGATGTTTGCACAGAGTTTCACAATCAACAAATGCGGGTGAAAAAAAACTATTGCTATATGGCAAATGTTTTCCCCTAACAATCTCAACTGTGAATTTATAAGCATATCTGTTAATCTAGTCAGTCAGTTAAGTGATACACGTTGAGACGATTGTGTAACTTTCCACTCTGTCTGATGAGATAGAAGATTTTTTTCGCAGTAGATCGCCATTTCTTTCTGTGGTAGATTGCTTGCCAAACAAGGTAATAGAATATAACCTGGACCTGCTATTTAACCCATAGCTAAAAGGAGAACAGCTGAATTAATACATTTTATATGGTATGTGCGTGTAAGTGAATTACAACAACACCTGGATTCGAACACGGCTCTCCGATTTATCATTTTGAGCGGATATTCATTGCACCTCAACGCACGTCCCGGTTTTTTTCTTTTTACCCCTACCATGGATGTGCGTTGTGGTGCAGTGGATATTGACACGGAACGAAAAATCGGGGAACCGAGTTCTAATTCCAGTTGTATTCCTTACATTCACTTGCGCACAAATAGCCTTGAGAAAGGTATTAATGAGTCTCTTCCCTCCAGTTATGGGTTAAATAATAGAACACTTTGGGTTCTATAGCTTTGGTCGGTAACCAGTCTACCGCAGAAAGCAATGGCCACCTACTGCGGGATAATCTTTTGCCCAGTCTGTCACGTCTCTTTCGAGACATGATCGGCCAAATCACGTATAGCACCTAACTGACTGACTGACTAATTTGGCATTTAGTTTCAACCTTTTTACCGATAAAATAGTTAAATTTTGCTAACTCTTCCATTTCAATAGTTATTTTTCTTGCACTTCCTGCCTGTTGTGCTCCCTGTCGTTGATTTGCTTTCTAATAGGTTCAACCACCAAAAGTTGAAATGCAACGTAACTTTTTCTTTCTCTATAAATTCCATTAATCTTTTTATTCTTTCCACAACACCTGTTCCTGTTTTTTTCTCTTGCACTGTAGCTCCCTCCTGCGCAGTTGTAGCGGTGTATCCTTGGGTGAAAAAAGAATATGACGACTGACATTGCGTTTAAATTTCTGATGATCGAAATTCACATGAAAGCAAGTTAACCGAAGATTGTTCCATCAGCAAGACAAGAACAATTTAGCGTGGACTTTGGGTTTCATTTATAAAACGATGATACTTAGTTATCAAATATGTCAGTCAGTTAAGTGCCATACGTGATACACTCTTGGGTGATCATGTCTCGAAAAGACACGATTGACTGGGTAATCGATTCTCCTGCAGTAGGTTGCCATTACTTTCTGCAGTATACTGGTTACCATCCAAGGCGATAGAACACAATCTGTCCTGTTATTAATCCATAACTGAAGGGAAGAGACGGATTAATACCTTTCCCAAGGGTATTTGTACGTAAGTGAATGCAAGGAATTCAACTGGAATTCGAACTCGGCACCCCGATCTCTCGTGCCGAATCAATATCCACTGCACCACAAAGTACATCTAGGCTACGGTTAGAAAATCACCAAGTAATAGGAGGTGTTATGGTTAACAAGCTTGTCTTGGTAAATCAATTATAATTGTGTAGTGATTCCGACGTCAGTCAGTCAGTTAAGTGCCATACGAGATACACGCTTTGACAGATTAGGTCTCGAAAAAGACATGACTGATTGGGAAGAAGATTATCCCACAGTAGGTTTTTATTACTTTCTACGGTAGACTGGTTACCAGCCAAGGCTATAGAACCCAATTTGTCCTTTTTATTAACCCATAACTGAAGGGAAGAGACGGATTAATATTTTTCCCAAGGAGTTTTTGCGCATAAGTGAATGCAAGGAATTCATAAGGAGACGTTACCATTTTCTTTTTACTAATGTTAAAACAATACCAGGTTCGAAATACACTCAAATTAGCTGAATATTGTGTGAAATTATATTTGCCTAGGAAAGAACAGGATCAAAGAGTATAAAGCCGAAGCAGAATTTAGAAGGAACCTAAAATGCAATCTAAAACAGGAAACATAGGAATACACGTCTACTGCTATTTAAAAAATATGTGTAGACTGAAATCTTTCTGTGCCTTTATAGATATTGAATATTACAAGCAGTTTTTTTCCACATTGAGCTGTTTGAATATTATGGGCAGCAAGTTGTGTTCTTGGGGGTAACGTTGAAAAGTAGAAAACTGTGAATATGGAGTGTGGAGATAGCAACAGCTAACGACTACAGCATATTTCCTAAGATGGCCTCGTACTTTCCACATCATAAAGAAAAATTTGAGAATCATGTATAATTACATTATGTTGAGGCATGACATTAAAATTTTAAGAATAATTTTTTTTCTCTCTCATGCCCTGCGCCGAAAGCTTAGGGAGTAGGCTCTCCCACTGACACAAAATCGGTCGAGTTTCGATCCCGGGTGGAAACAAGTAAATGTCTAGCCACACTGATGAGCTTCGATGTCGTGATACAGGCTTGTAGGTGGACGACTAATAAATTATGCCTTCATTACGCTTGAGATCTCTAAAGAGAAGAATTTTTAAAACTGTTAATACTTCTTCGATTTATGCATTCCTTTTTCAGTAATGAATTGTGTTCTTCCTGTGGTTAGGTTGTTTATACACCGCGTATATATAATACGCTAAAATTTCCTCCTTTCTCATTCCATGCGTCGATAGCTTAGGGAGTAGGCACTCAAACCGACACCAGCCCGATTGAGTTTCGATCCAGGCTGGAAGTAAGTGTATGTCTAGCAACAGTAATGGGCTGTGATGCAGAGAAACAGGCTTGTATCTTATGTTTAATATATAAATATATATATATTTGACAGTATTTCTGAGATGAGCTGTTGTAATTTACATTGTTCAGACTGTTGTCTACATCCTTCATAATATGAGAACCAGTAATAAGGGTTGCTAGTTAAAACTTCAAGATAGTTTTATGAGCACTGCTATAAACAATGATTGCTGAGACATTAGATTTATAATTCATAAACTATCACACACTGATGTCCTCAAGTGTCTAAAAGCGTTGGTGGTGCGTTCAATACCTGGCTACACCAGCGATTAACAAAAAACTTTGAATTAAATGTAGATAATAGGACTTATGGATCGAGAACAAACTAACCCAATGACTGAAATAAAGGTTGCAGTTTAAAATTTTACTTACCTGAAGAAAGTTGGAGCGTACAAGGAACGAAACATCGTGAATATGGCAACAAATTTTAGAACAAAATATCCTAGAAAATTGTAAATAACGGAAGAAATAATATTTAAAAATGATATTAAATTGAGTTTCTGGTTTTAAAACAAATGGATTTGTTTTCGTTAATATAATCTGCCAAAAGACGCACGTTTTTTTTTAAACATTTCATTTCAAGCAAGACAGAACCGCATCTGGTGTGTAGGAGGTTACAGTAAGAGAGTAAAATGTACAAAGAGTGACGAAGAATGGATAACAGATGCGTGGGAATCAAGTAGATAGAAGAGTGCAATTGCTGTTGCATTTAAACTTTTAGCGATTGTAGCTATCAAGAAAGCAATCAAACGGAAGAGTTCCATCAATAGGAAGTACGAGAAAAGAAACTATTAGAATAGAACAGAGATTATATTTAACTTTTTCAATGGCAAAAGATTGGAACCTTGATACCAATCTAGTACCCCGAGTAATTAAATGTTGTCGAGGAACCGGGAAAAAAACTCGTCAGAGCAGTTACCATGAAAATACGTGTAGAAAAGTTAGAAAGAAACTGCATTATTTCGGTGAGAAAGTAAATAACCGTGCGCTGCTTATTTCAGTATGTTAATTTATCGTTTAATCATCAATATTCACATGTTGATATGTGTATAATAATGAAATATATTTCAGTATTAAAACCTCTAACAACAATATAGCGCAAACTCTACAAAGAAAAATTGAAATGCCAACATCAATATTTAATTAGAACGAAGCAATAAATTCCCATATAGAATACATGATAACCTGATTTCGCATTCATCCAAACTTTTGTCTTTTACTAAGCGAATTATTGAAATTTCCTTACAAATGAAGCGGAAACATGAGACATCAGACGTTTGTTTAGCGAGAAACATGTCATGGACGGAACACCTATGAAAAACAAATACGTTTCTAAGCTAATGTTTTTTGCACCTTTGGATTCGACATTGTCTAAATAAATTGTTATAGTACTCGTTAGGTTAAAATACTCCTATCAATAATATTGTTCAAATAGAAAATACTGGAACAAAAGATAAGTAAACGCACTATTTAATTATGTGGATTATTAGTACAATACTAGCGAATATCGTAGGTAGTGCGACACACTTTGACTCCAATGTAAAAGTCCATTTTCTACATTATACTATGGAGGATTTGGTGGTCTTCCGACACAAAATAAAGTAGCTATGACTTTTTTATTTTTCCGGTTTCATTAATATTTTTTTTCGACTTTCGAATGACAAATACTTGAAAAAAAAATCATATTAAATGTGACACCTTTTTTTTAAGTTAGTCTCCTAAATCCGGCATAACAACGAACCAGGCCAGAACATCATTTACATAATAAATATGCTTTCTTTCTTTTTCTTTTCCTTTTTTTTTTCGACCTCCACTGAGAAGGTCGCCCGTCTCCACATACTGCGACGCGTTTACACCTCGACGTGGAGTAATGGTTAACGTCAGAAGAATTACAACTAAGCAGTAAGCTGGAACGTTACTAGTTTCTTCATAATTTCGTCATTACGTTACATCTAAGTAACATTTAAATAATTACTATTCCGAGAAACGAGATTATATGACTCATAACCATAACTGATTCATATCTAAAGTTTTATGCACGTCTATATATGACCCCATAGCAACAGAGAAAAAAAACAAAGAAAACCACATAAGGGCTGCTGTATCCGATGACATTATCACAGTTTCTTGTTCGGAAGATTAGCTCACGACTCTCATAGCTCTATGCCCTAACCAACCTTTTCTAAATGTATACTTGTCTTTTCTACTAAACGTTTTCCCAGCGGACTACTAACTACTCCCCACAATTTAATAAGGAATCTAATCCAAATCCGCATATCGAGCGCTTTTTTCTTCTCCAACATCTTAATCCACAAAAAATATTCCGATGCATGTTTAACTTTCTACTTCTTTTTGTATTCCTCATAAAACCTCTTCGAACTTTCAAACCTATATTGCATTCGTAATAAACCTCAGTTAACCACAGAGAACTTAACTATCGCGTATTACATATGTTGTTTTTTTTTCTCAAAGCGGCCAGAGAGGTTAATTCCAGCAATGGCTTTCACTTGTCAAAAATTGATCGGGGTTGAAATCGAACTTAGCTGAATAAGTTCGAAATTTTTTTTAATGTTTTGCAACTTATCTCTTTCTTTCTCTGAATTTTTTATTTTTCTGCTCTCTCGTCAATATTGTTTCTGTTTATTTATTCTTTTTCTGAATGCAATGACAACGCTTATAACTTTCCCGAAAAAAGCGCTAACTCCATATTCATGCCCTGCAAAAAAACGCTGTTGCATGGAACTTTTTGGCGGAAACAGCAAATATTAGTACAACAAAAATTACGACTACAGCAGGTAAACGAAAAATTTGTCACTTACCTAAATTGATGTCTGTGTCATGACCCTTTAGTATTTGTTTCTGTCTTTCTTTTGTTCCGTGGCAACGAAAGTTCGTATCAACTGTTTCGTTTTTTCTATAAAAAAAATAAAATAAAATAAAGAAATCACAAAGCCCTGCACACCAAAACTACAAAGGATATATACTCCGTCTCGCGTATATATATTTTGTTTGCAATACGCTGTTGCTGGAAAAACAATTCTGGGATCACGATGAGGACTAATTATGCTTGCGGCGAAACAATAAAAATTAAAACAAACGGCGACTAGAAAAACGATAGTGGCTGGGACCACGAGATCAACGATATAATCTAAAAAGTTTGCAAAATTTCGGCACCTGTCACTTCGACGGCGACAATACTTTTCAAATCTCATTTCATTTTCGTTGGAGAGCACTCAACCCGAATTCTTCGGGTAAAAACCTAAATATGAGTTATAAATTTTTCTAACCGCGAAGTCATAATATAAATCTCAATTTCAGACTGATAATAATGATTTTCAGCAATACACATTTTTTCAAATTTCAAAATATCTGCGTTGGTAAGCGCAAATACTCTTCACATAAAAATCCATGCAGCCCCAAAATATCCTACCAACGAATATACAACATCTATTCTTGTCTCACTCTCTCTCTCTCTCTCTCTCTCTCTCTCTCTCTCTCTCTCTCTCTCTCTCTCTGCCTTCAGACGGATAGCAACCCAGGGAAAGTTATGCTTATGGAGAAAGTCTTCTCTGGACTAAATACCGAGAGCCTGACCTTGCGTGTGCAGGGTATACAGAGTATCTTTGTCCAAGCATACGCGTTCGGTTTGCCCCACGGTACAATTGGTCGTTTTCCACATCCCGCTTTTGTAGGGGTGCTAGGTTAATTACGGAGTGAAACAAACCACTGATTTGTCGAACTCTTTGTTTTGGGGCAGAGAAGAACCCAGACAAAGTTATGTCGAAATTGTTTACCCCAGAGCAGAGTCTTCTCTGGCGTAAATAACGAGATCGAGACTTCGCGTATGCGGAGGCTAAGGGATACATCACCCACGCGTACGCGCTTGGGATTCTCCACCGTAAACACAACCTTGTGCCACGTCCCACTTGTGGGGTTGCTCGTATAAGTACTTATATTTAAGCGAATTGTGTCTATCAGTTCTACTACAGTCTCTTTAAAAATAACGGCATGTGAAGGTTATATAACTATCAAATGAATTACCTTATTTTATTCCTTTTTCCGCCTATTTTATTTGTTATGGAGTAAAATATTAACAAGCATAACCTCATTTTCCAGATCTACATCCTAGTATACGATAAACATCTTTTCTTTATCTAGCAAAGGGCTTTGAACGATCACAAAGCTAGCAGTTACTTTGGGTAAAATGTGTGACGATTGATTTGGATGTATTTAACAAATATACGTGTTATTGCTCTCGAGTAACCATATCAAGTATCATACATAGTACATTTATTACACGACGCCTTTATCATTTTCTTATAATTATGGGAATTTTTTTTTAATTATGTCACACCAAGCAAGGCATTCCACTGCCACTATAGTCGGCGTTAAAGTCACCAAACACGAAAATATAGGCAGATGGGTGAGAAGAAATGGCCTTGTCGATATTGTCAGAGATGCTGTCAGGTACTGAACACTCAGAGGAGGAGGGGAGCGGTAGAGGAAGAAGAGATAGCTAACGGAGCTTAGACGTGAGAGACGGAAATACATGAAAGACAGGTCCAGGGATTCAAGAGATGTTACTCTAGCTAGGGGGAGGTGTTCGTTGACCTATACACCAAGCCCATGCATATGGACGTTGGAGTCTTTCCTGAAGAGAGGAAGGTAACCAGGAACATAGAACTCAGAGGAGGGGTAGACGGGTCAAGGTTATTTTCACACAGGGCTAAGATATCAAGTGAGTTAGTTGGGAGGAATGATTCTACGCTAGAAATGTTAGTGCGGATACCGCGAATGTTAGTGACACAGAGATGTTTGGGCGTTTTCCGAGGAGCTGGTTTGAGTTTGGTATTTTGTTTATTTTTTTTTCATGGTGTTTTGGTTGAGGAGAGAGGTCTAGAGTAGAATCAGTCGGTCACTATTTGCAGCATGTGCGGAATGGTGATTGGCGCAGCCTGCAACATAATGTCCTCGGGTTTGCCCACCGGAGGTTCGTGAAGGGACGCCCGTCCATGCGCGATATGGCATTACAGGAACCCCGATATTATTCAACTGTTCATCAGAGCAGCCTCTCGAGACGCTACGCAAGAGTTCAGGCTCCTAATCACCAGTCGGAAGTAGCAGCTAGGAAACTGCCAACCCGGTACCCTCAGAATGGAGAGACATTGCTACCATAGTCAATAACTGCAAATAGTTTCCAACTGATCTAACACTAAGAACAAAGGAGGAGGTAGAAAGACCAGGAAACCCTTCCTAAACAGGAAACAAGGTGATCACCTCTACTCGTGTTCAAAAGAAGGGATGGAGTGTGAAACCGGGCGATAGTAGGTACTATCTACTCCAATTTTGAAAAAAAAATTGGTGAGTTAACTAAGTTTTAACTTAGTGAAAGTCCAAAGAAATTTCTTTGCAAAAACATTCGTTCAAATGACCAGAGAATTAAGCCAAAAATTATAAATAAAAAAAATCATAAATAAATACATACATAATAGCTTACTTTAGCGAGTTTCAACGTGGAAAAATATGTAAATCATTCCAACCAGAGTTCACACCCACACACATGATTCAAAGCCATATGAAAAAATAAATATTGTTTCAATAAAAAAATATTTGTATCAATAGTTAATAAAGCAGAGATTAGTCTACCATTAATTATTTCTCATGTTAATAAATTATTAATGAGGATAGATGGTTTGGAAAATCTGATACTCAAAGTGCGGAAAGAGAGACAGGAGTAAACAGCGTGTAGCATATTTGATGGGGTTTATCACATGGATGCCAGAGCAATTTTTGCTACGAACAACGGAACAGCATTTATGAAGAAACACTGAGTGACAAGAAGAGGTGCAAGGTCATTAAAAAGAAACTTCGATTTCGCTACGAATAGGTGTTCTACATTAGTTCTTCAATATGCTGAGAGAAACAGTGAGTTCAATCCCTTTCAATAGGTGGGAAGGGAAGAGCAATAACTGGGTTTTACTAAAAATAAAAACTAGATGATGACTCTAGACATGGTGGACAGTAGGACGCAAATTACCTAGAACCGTTGAATAAATAACGAAATTCCTTTTAGATTATAAAGTTCGATGACACCTGATGAAATATGAGACGTGCTGGGAACAAAAAAATCTGGGGCCACGATGAGAAACAATGATGCCTGCAACCGAAACAAACGACAACTGAAACATCGATGTTGGCTGGGACCAGGAGGTCGACCGTAAAATCTGGAAAATCTTTGCACAAATTCGGTGTCTCTCACTGCGGTTGCGACGGTAGTTTTAAACGCTTAGAGAACAAAGTAAAGATGGAGACAGTAGTCCGAATATAAATAGTGCAAATAATGATGAACACATTCTGGTCATAGATATCCCAAATTTTCTATCTGTTCACTTAAGTATACAAATAGAAACAAAACAAATTCTAAAGAAAAAATATATTTGTTAATCCGACAGATTTTATGACATCAAAAGCAATTTTAGTAGAGACTCATATCTGAGTAGATGTTTCATTTATCTATTAAACGTTATCGGCCTCATTAATCTAACTTATTATTTTAAATAAGATTTTTCAAATTTTCTGCCCGGTAGGAGAAAATATATAAACTGTTGAATAAATAAACGGAACATCTGCTAAAATATTTGTACCAACTGAAATAAGTTTCATACTGATAAAATCATGCGCGAAATTAAAATTATAATACTACATCAATTTACCCATTACTCACTGTATATATTGACTGTTCCTGCTTTATATATATATATTATAAAGAAATAATTCATAATTTATTTATTAATCTAATATATATATATAAAGCAAGAACAATCAATACATACAGTGTGCAATGGGTAAATTGATGCAGTATTATATTTTTAATTTCGCGTATGCGCTTTCTTTGTTTTTTATTCTGTTGACTTCTCAGTATAGTATGTTCACTTGGGCGTCGTCTATAAGAAACTGAGCATCATGATACAATTCACTCCGCCAGAAAATTGTAAACCACCTAGTATACCGCTTGGGATCAGAGCCGGAAGCTCGAATACGAACACGTATAGGGCGTCAATCCAAAGACCGTGCAGAAAAAATGGAAATAGTAGGATGTCCCTAATGTTGATTAAGAAGATGTAGCAGCTTGGAAAATTCACTCTGATAGTTCTGAAGAAATGATAATGAAATCAATAGAAACAACGTAGAGGCTTATATCGAATGCATTGAGATGGTAGTGCTGCTCAATTTTAAGAGTGTGGCTGCTTGAAAAACCTATATCTGGCAACAGGACTCTGCACTATGCCACACAAGTATGAGAACACAGACAGGGATGTCAATCTATTTCTGCGATACAACACCCCGTAGCTCAAAACACGTAACTCCCAAACTACAACCAGCTTGATAATTATGTGTAGGACATAGCTGAGCAAATGAACTCACAAGACTCCCTGAAACAACAAAGATAAACTGAAGGCAAGGATTATGGCAGCATTCACCAATTTAAACAAGGAGACCATCCAGAAGAGTTGTAGGAGATGCAGGAATTTTCTGGAGGATTTGGCGGAAGCTAATGGCGGTTTTATTGAATTAATTTATTTGTCAGTATTTCAAAATAGTTTTGTGTTATTTTGGTAAATATATATGTTAAAATAAGTTGTCAGTGATACTTTCATTTTTTCATAATCTAGACGACAGTTTATCCATCATACCTACATATATATATATATATGTGTGTGTGTGTGTGTATGTATGTATGTATGTATGTATATTTGGCTAACAATATTTTTAGGCGTCTTATTTTGAAAACGACCGAAAAGGAAGATTTTAATAATTTCTATTGACGTTTTCAGTATCCTAAAATGTTTCCTTTTTGCTGGCAATAAGACATGTAAAATTCTTTCGTAATTTTTTATCCAAGCGCTTTCGGCTACTTCTATAGCCACTCTCAAGGAGGCTATGTATTCCCTATTGTTATTTTATCTTCATATTTTGACTTTAACGTAATATATTTTGTGTTGTTTTGCAAAAGATATGTCCTTTCAAAGCTCTCAATTGTTGCGCACGACTAGAAATCGCGTTAGCATCTTTTTATTAAAAAAAATCTTTCAATAATCCATTCCACTATAAAATAAAATAAAGTTGATGTTGCCTTTTTTAATAGAGTGGTGATTTTGATATTGTGATTTCAGTGGTATTCTTGTATCTTCGACTTGAATTTTTCTTATGGATTCTTGTAAATTATGTGTTAATGAATGTATTTTTCGTAGTATTTTAGATTGATAGGTGGCATGTAAGGCCTCTTCACAAAGAAATCGTAGGTTGACAAATATAGGCAATTAATTTGTGACATGGATATATATATATATATATATATATATATATATATATATATATATATATATATATATATATATATATATATATTACAATATCATTCATAATAAACATTGCTAGGCATTTCTAGAAACCGTCCGGATGTAAATAATTTCATATTCATTAAATCTTGGTTTAATATGTAGCGTCATTTAAACGAGATGAATTTGGATTGAATATCAAATTAAATTCGACATAATAGCAACGATATTTTCCGTTCTTGTCACAAATTGATTCTCTATTTAAGTATCCTGTCCCTTCCACTAACTCCAATGGTGTAAGATTCCAACAGCTCCGAGCGTTCTTCTCATAATAATAGATTATATTCGCAAACTGAGTAGCCACTCGAGAAAGACATTTCGACACATAGTCTAGGCCATATTCTCGCTAACAATAATCCAGTCTTCTTGTGATATTTGAAGTGCTATATAATGTTACTGAAAATACCTTTAAGGAGAATAGAAACGTAAACGAATGCGTACTTAACCGTCTATGGAAAGAGTTATGTAATATAAGACTGGTTAACTTGTTGTGTTAATTCATTAATTTCAAACATGAAAAGCATTTTTAATCCATGAAATGTATTGAAAAATAATATATTTCACTCAACTTGTGAAATAATTGTTGTCAAATAAGGCTAATGTTATTTGCTCATACAACATTGTCTTCTTTTACTCACTTTTATCTTTTCTATAAGAGTCGTGAGATTATTCTAAATGGTCGAAATAATTTTATCGTATCGAATCTGGACACAGTATTTTGACGTTTAACAATAAAACGACCAGAAGGATGCCTACAAATCGTTGACACAAAAAGCAAATTGTAGTCATTTTTTAATACCTGATTATTGTATAAATTGTTTTTGTTTCTTTATATAAAAAGACGTATGGGTCAATTAATTTAAATTTAATGTTTTTGGATGCATTAACAATAACTTTTACAAAATGTGTTGCCTGTAATTTCTTTTTTTTTTTTTACAAAAATATATTGCTGGTATTTTTCTTTAAAAATGTATTGCTTGCAATAGCTTTTACAAAATATTTTACAGAAAATATATAGCTGTTTATATATATTTTAAACGTATTACTGCTGCCATTTTTTATTTTTACAAAGATTAATCGCAGGTACTGTTTTCTTTACCAAATTTTGTTGATTGTAATATGTTTTGAATTTTTCTTGTTTTTTTTACAAGAAATATATTACAGGCAATATTTGTTTGTTTGTTTTTTACAAAAAATATGTTACTAGTAATTTTTTCTTCCAAAAATTGGATTGTTGTTAATTATTTTCTACTAAAATGCATTACTGCTGGATTTCTTTTTAATTGTAAAGGAATTGCTGGTATTGTTTTTTGCATATATATATATATATATATATATATATATATATATATATATATATATATATGTTGTTGGTAATATTATTTAAGTATTTTAAAAAATGTATTACTAATAATTTATTTTATTTATAAAATAATATATATATATATATATATATATATATATATATATATATATATATATCCGAGTGAATACAGAACAAAAAAAGAATTCTTACAACGTCCAAAATATTAATTTAAAACAGTGTTCGATATATAATATATAGAGCTGTGAATATTTGTTATAAATTATATTTGAGAACATGTACATAATTATTCTATATATATCCACTACAAAGGTACGTTCTTTTCGACACTGAAACTTCAATGTCTCATTAGGTGGTGTGCAAAGTAATGGAAATCCTCCTTCCTTATGTTTATTTTAGTTTAGTTTGAGTTGTTGGTGGGGGTTAGGAAACGGGAATAATCACTGACCGTTGGAATTTTTGGAGAGTGTGTTTTTTAAGTGGTTGATTAATGAGAGTCTTTGAGTTCTAGACAGTTGTAAGACTTTATGATCTAGTGACTAGATTAAATCATTATGGATTTCTTACAAGAACCGGTAGTGGTTGGCGCAGATATTTTTATTTAAGCAGCGTCTTTATAATTAATGTAAAGTTGTATATTTAATCTTAACTTTGGATTTAGGGAATATACTTTTTCTATTAAATTTTTAATTTTTAAGGCGAAGGAAGCATTCCAGAAGTTGAGTAAGGTATTAAAAAAGGACCATTTCGCTAGAAACTAGGAAGTGACTACTGCTTTGCTACGTACTGTCCATCCTTCAATATAGCAGTGAATGCTGGAAAATACCCTCAAAGATGAAGGAACAACTTGAAGCAACTGAAATGTGGTTCTACACAAGGATGCTGCGAATATCATGGATCGAGTATGTGAGCAATGATGAGGTCTTGGAAATGATGGAAACGAAAGGAAACTTAATACTCAGCATCAGGAAGAGACAGTTGAAGTTCCTGGGACACTCAATGAGGAAGGAGAGCTTGGAGAATCTGATACTAACAGGCCAGATGGAGAGAAAAAGAGACAGGGGAAAGCAACGGATAACATATTTGAAGGACCTAATCAGGATGATGACAGAACAAGGATTGCACGGTGTAAGAGGATAAGGCGTGCTCAGAGCCATCAGGGATAGGGAAACGTGGAAGGCCATGATCGCCTACGTCCTGAAAGGAATAGGGCAAAAAGATCAAGAAGAGGAGGCCCTGAATTTTCACCGATCGCCATAAACGAGCGTCTTCTCATAGAGGTGCCGTGCCTTGTTTCGTCTATTCAGACTTAATTTTCACCTACACCGCATGAGAAATTTTGAGCGCCGTGACGTTGCGTAACTGTTAGCGAGCTTGCCTTGCTATAACCTGTCGCAACTGAATAGTGAGTCGCAATCTTCACTGGATACTCCTATGCTCTCGGCTTTGTACCCAGTCCACACTTTTCAAATAGTTCAAACGTTTCACCTTGTTGGTGAGTAATTATTTTTCAATCTAACAACCTTTCCCAAAAGACGAAATGTCACAAACCTTTCAAGCATGTTTTTACCATTTCCGTGGAAAGAGCTCAAACGAACATCATTTTTTCGTTCCACCAATTTTAACACTTACGCGTGACACCTAACATGTCACGGACATTGCAGCAAACTACCGTCATTCCCTTCATATTCTATTGGTGACGTACATTTTACTGGAGCAGCTGGTTTGTGAAACCCACTCACAAGCATGGCCGTATCTGACTACCGGGCACACTGGGCACGGGTCCGGGTCGATCCGTGCAATCATATTGAAAATCCGGGCAAGGAAAAATGTCTTCGTCAGAAATCAAACTAAACAATTCACAAAGAAAGAAAGAAAGAAAGAAAAATTAAGAAAACATCCGAATGAATGCAGTAAAAATATGTTTGTTTATTTATTAATTTTGGGAGAAAAGATTGGTTATACTCAAAAAGGTCGAACCCGATTTCCTGCTTTCGTTCAAGTTCTGTGCCTAATTTCCATTGGAATAGCCGAAAAAATCCACCCAAATCATAGTTTCTGGAAACTGATGACACTGATGACGTCATCATATTGTCAGCTAATAAATCCGGGCAATTTTCTCTGTGCCCGGTGTTTTTTTTAGCATCAGCTACAGCCCTGCTCACAAGAGAATGCTTCCCCGATCACTACAATAAACAACTGTTATCTTCCAAATATATTTGCATAATCTGTTTGTCTTACTCGGCAAACTTCTATTTTGAACAGCCGTACAACGAGAAGACCATTTTTTAAAAAGAAGTAAAAGAATTCTCCCATATTCTATTAATAAATGTTTGCTATATCGGGCCGGTTACTCTAGTTTTCAACACAAATCTCTCTGTCAGAGCGGCTATCAAAAATCTATTAAAACCACTTGCCTAATCTCTTAATAAATTTGGGCTATCATGTTTCAAAAGAGACATGGTCAACTGGGCAGAAGATTATCCCGCAGTAGGTTGCCATTGCTTTCTGCGGTAGATTGCTTGCCAGCCAGGGCTATAGAAACAAATCCCTCCTGTTATGTAACCAATAACTAGAGGGAAGAGACGGATTAATATTTTCCCAAGGGTATTTATGCGGAAGTGAATGCAATGAATTCAACTGGAATCCGAATTCAGCTTCCCCATTTGTCGTTTCGAGTCGAACTCTACTGCACCACAACACACATTAAAATATTAGTGTAAGGATCACTGTTCAGGAATAGGCAAAATTTGTTGGGATGATTATTACTTGATATCGGCTTCGTGCTGGTAAATGCGTTATGTATTTCCTTCTTTTCGCTCTTTTTCTTCTTTTTAGATGGATCAAAGTTACCTGCGCATCTAGTCTCTCCTTCGGTCACTTGTAGAAAAACCGGAACAACATTATCCGGTCATGAGACAAAGTAAGAATGACATAAATGATAAGCCGACGGGAACTATCTGCATTTTAATCCATATTGGTTCCGTCACACAGTACAGTTTTCTTTAAAGCTCCTTGTTTCTCTCTGTTTGATGATACAACAATAAATACCCAGTACCTCTTCTATATTGCCCACTTCTCGTATTGCTGCTTGAAAAAAAAACCCCCAAAAAACAAAATCTTTCAACACCATTTCAGCACACATTTCCCTTTAGATCGAAAGAGACTACAAAGTAGTTTTAATTCATTTATATGTGCAATTCATTCATATATATATATATAAATTCTCGTAAAAATGAGAAACAGCAAGACGGCGAAACAACAAAACTATAATGATTTTTATCTGGTTATTATGTTGTTGGAAACATGAGAAATAGTAATACTGAGTAAATTTGTAAATTTGGGGTCAAATTTAGATCAAATAAGGATCGGTATCCAATAAAATAATAAAATCAAGAATAAGTAATGTGTATACAGTCCATCTAGTCAGTTATTCTTTGTTTTTCGTTTTTTTAGATGTATATAACAAGTTTCCCGATAATTCAGTCGGAAATTCAGTCGGAAATATATTAGGTTTCTTACCACGAATTTGGTCGAGTGCTAAGGTATAAATGTTACAATTATAGTCTGAAAACACAAAAGGAGCCGAAAATTTCACCGACGCACGTGTTGACGGTGTGTCCGTATTGACTGTTTAATACTTAAGATTTTCGGCCACCGTTTATTAGTTGGCATTTCGCAGTAACGGTGGGCCTCCAAGACACATTTTCAGAGAAGTCATGTAACCGAATATCATACATTACTTCCAAATTGATGGGTCATCAAGTGTAACCTGATTTCAGGTATGGTATGCATGATACTGAAGTTTTGCAAAAGCCCATATACGTGTGTTCTCTGCTGTTAAATATTCTTGAACCAAAATGTATAAATATACCCAGCAATTTGTATTACACTGGATTAGATGAATCTCACCAAAACTTTTATACTCCGGTTCTTATAATATTAGTTCCCTCTCACTGTGTCTCTCTTTCTCTCACTTTCTGTCATTCAAATTTTCTTACTCGCTCTATAATACACATAAATGCAGGAATCTATTTGTCTACGTGAATGCAAAAGCAAACAAGCAAATATACAGATAATGAAAGATAAACTTGATGATCGCGACGATTCTTAACCTTCCCACTCAAGGTCGACCAGAAGAAGTCTTTTATTCTATTGTCGTTCGTTTTCCGCCTGTTTGACTCATTGGGCTTTTTCTTGGAATGACAGCAGATTTGTATGGGATAAACTGACAGTTTACCAATTTACCTTTCATTGGATCTGAACGAAAATGAACAAAGATATTGAGAAGTGAATATCGCTTTCATTCTTATGCCAGCTAATTGAATAGGCATTCTTCCGCGCCTGCGTAGATACACGCAACGGTAAATTTATGCTAAAGTGGAAACAAGATCGTGTTTATAAAGTAATAACAATCCTCTTTATTATAACAAAGAATATATATATATATATATATATATATATATATATATATATATATTATCTTTTGTCTCGTTCAGGGGGATAAGCTGTGAGAAAACAACTAATAATCCTCTTAAATATTTTGCTGTCATTTTTGACGGCACGGGTTCAGTAGTAATAATTAATCTTCCTCTTGTTTTTCTTGTTCTTATCATTATTATTAGCACTTTGTTTTGTATATTCTTTATTCTTCCTTCATTTCTTACTTTTTATTTCTGCCATTGTTTCTCCTATTTTAGTTCTTTCCTCCAACCGTAAATATTTCTTTTATTCCTGT
This sequence comes from Ascarosepion bandense, assembly GCA_037127315.1. Classification (NCBI taxonomy): domain Eukaryota; kingdom Metazoa; phylum Mollusca; class Cephalopoda; order Sepiida; family Sepiidae; genus Ascarosepion; species Ascarosepion bandense. The sequence goes on along the minus strand of JBBBDQ010000860.1, from coordinate 2,279,871 downwards.
CCTTCTTCCATCTTTTTCTCCCCCACTCTGTTATTCTTTATTTCTTTCTTTTAATTCTTATTTTATTTCCATCCTTCTTCCATTCATTGTATCTCCATTATCTTACCTATTTTATTATTTCCTTCCAAACCGCCTTCTTTAATTTATTCTATTACATATTCTTCCTTCCCTCCTTCCTTCTCTCCTTCCTTCGTTTGACTTCATATTCCTTTCTTTCTCGTTTTCCTTCCTTCTTTCCTCCCTTCCTTCCTTCATTTCACGTTTTATTCCTTCTTTCATTCCTTTAATTCAATTTCTTTAATTTTATCAGTTCTTTTTTTATTTCCTTCTTCGTCCACTGACTTTCACTCTTGTTTCCTACTTCCACCTCATTAATTCCATCTTTTCTTTCTGCTTTGCCTTCCTTATTTCTTTTCTTTCTTCTTTCCTTTCAGACTATATTCATGCTTTCCATCCTTTAATCCCATTCTTTATTATTTGTTTTCCTTCCTTCCTTCCTTCATTTTTTCTTTCCTTTCGCCCTTAATTCTTTCTTTCATTCCTTAAAAGGCACCCCTTCTTTCTCGTTTTTTCTTTCCTTCATTCCTACCCTCCTTTCACTCTATTCTTTCTTTCTTTTTTAAAATCCACCCATTCTTTCTTGTTTTCCTTCCTTCTTTTCTTTTCTTTCCTTTCACCGTTAATGCCTTCTTTTATTCCTTTAAATCCACCCTACTTTCTCGTTTTTTGTTTCATTCATTTTCCCCCTCCTTTTACTCTTTATTATTTCTTTCATTTTTTAAATCCACCCATACTTTCTCGTCTTCCTTCCTTCCTTCCTTCCTTCCTTCCTTCCTTCCTTCCTTCCTTCCTTTTCATATAAAGACTACCTTGCATATAAAATGAATTTCTTACTATTCGTGTTCTTTCAAGACGTAGGCGATCATATTTCTTCACAAATTCTCCTCTTTCTAGACAAGGTAGACACGATTACAAAATTTTCCACACGGTCTCGATAATAAAGATTATGATCATAGTGGCGGTGATAATATAAAAATGTTTAACATTTAAAAGTCTAATTGTTTATAAAAAATAAAACTAAAAATAATAATTTGAATCATGTTATATAATATTTAAGTTATCAATTATTGTCTATTTGTCGTTACATTAACAAACATGTATCAATATTATGAGCCGAGTGGTTAGCACGTTCGCATTTTAAAACATGAGACCTGGGTTCTAATCTCACAATGTTCGACTCAACAGTGAGTTAACAAATAGCCATTAAACACGTGTCGCAATATCTGGTCATCAGCGACAAAGCTACTATCCTCATCAGATCTTTCTGGAGAGCTCAGGGGTTAGACTACAACAGAATTAACATCAGCAACTTTTATAGAGTGGATGAAGCTCTCTGTAAGGGATATGGACACTTAGCACAAGAATCTAAAATGGGATCCAAAATTGAATATAGGGTTATCAGCAAAACTAGGAATCCGAAATGCGTATTATAGTTTGGGGATAATAAAACCAAGCAAATACAGAAATTTACATCCCTAGGAAGGATACTAACAGAAAACGGAATGTGCCACATTGAGATCCGATGGCGTATTGGTATGGCCAAGAGCGCATTCACAGTTTCACAGATATCTACACGGCAGATATTTTCCGTTACAAACTGGCCACAAACCGCTGTTGACTATATACAGATCTAAGAAGGGACTACTGGTGTACACCGCGAACAGACTTATACGGTGGGGTACAATACTGCTGAACTATAATTTTAAGACTGAGTAACTGTCCTCCAAGAACATCTGCCACGCTGACGGTTTGTCTAGACTCGTTCCAAAAAACAAAGTCATATTCGAAGACTCGATAATCGAAGACTATTTGTCCGTAAACTGAATACTGCCTCTATATATAATGTGGTTATTGTATTGAGAATGTTGAAATACTTGAAAGAGTAAAAATTAATTTGCAATTTTATTGTTCCTGATCTGGCATCTCGGCTCCATTCACTTTCCAGAAACGTTCGAACGTAACTCCTCTGTTCCATTTCGGCTATTATTTTCTTGATTAATTTTCTGATTGGTGTTCCTCTTTCGTTCCACTTTATTTTTTCACTTCCTTCTCCATCATTCGAGAATATTTTTACTTGCTCTCCAAGTCATCACATGATTTTTCTCTTTCAATTTCTCCATTCAGAATATTTTCTGCCTTTATTTTTTTTTGTTCCTCAATTTTATCACTTCTTTAATTTTTTATCATATCTTTCATTGAATAATTTTTATTTTATTTTCATTTTTATCCCCATTTTTCTTTAATCATTTTTACTTGCACGTCCACTTAACATATTCTCTTTCAATTTTTCCATGTCCTGATTTTTCTTTCTTTCGTTTATTCTGCATTCGTTTTTTCTTTCTTAATCATATATTTTAGTAAATCCCTTTTCTTCATCTTGTTCTTTTACTGTTTTTTTACTTCTCTTGTCATCACAATGTTTTCTCTTTCAATTGCTCCACGCATTGATTTTTCTTTTTTTGTTTCTTTATTTCTTTTGTTCTTTGATTCTTCTTCCTCCATTTTTCTTTATTTTTTTAATTCTTAATTAATTCCTTCTTTCCTTATTCTATTTCTATTAAATCTTTTTCCTTTTTTAATCTTTCTCCATTTTCTTTAATTTTTTATTGCTTCTTGAATCATCTTAACATTTTCTCCATGAACTGAGTTTTCTTTCTTTCTTCATTCATTCATTCCTTCCTTCCTTTTGCCCTTCCTTCCTTCCTTCCTTCCTTCCTTCCTTTGTCTTTGTTCTTTCTTTTCATCATTAATTTATTTCTTTAATTGTTCTTCAATTTTTCTTCTTTCTTCACAAGCTGTCTCAAAATTTTGCTTTCAATCTCTTCATGCACTGACTTTTCTCTCTGTCTTTCATTCATTCATTCATTTTTTCTTTCTTTCTTTCTTTTCTTTCTTTCTTTTTTTGACACTTTTTTCTTTCTATCCTTCTTACTTTTCTTCTTTCTTACGTCCCAAATAAATGTTTCGCCAAACGCATTATTAAATTCAGATTTCAAGGTTATTACGTCTTCATTTCCTGGTGCTTTCATATGCCTGATGTGATTAAACATCTAAAGACAGTGGCATCATTTTTTTTCTTATTCACTCATTGACGAAAACGAGATTATTTCACATAATGAAATATAAGTTGTTTTAAATCCAAGCCATATTATCTTTCTGATATTTGATCCTTGAGAAATTTTATTCTAAGTTTGTCGTCACTTTAAATGGACGAAAAAAAATTCATTTACACGTTCTCTCTCGCTCTCGCTCTTTCACTCTCTTTCTAAATCCCTCACAATTTATTTGTGCGCCATGACATTTTCTTACCTGAAGGATCATGGTTCTTTACTGCTGCCGGTTTCTCTCCGAATTAGTCCTGCTATAATGACGTTTTCGTTTTGTGTCACTAGTTCATACATCCAGTTGTTTAAATTTTTTCAATAACTTCTTACTTCCGTTTGCATTTTAGAAAATGTTGAAAAACAAAAGTGCTGCGTAAGACTCGATACAAAAAGAACATCAGCATACACACACACACAAACAAATGTTAGCTAATCCCTGTTAGGAGACACATGCTCAGGCATACTTGTGTTTGTTAGACACCCAGAAATCCCACCTGTGGTTTATACTGCAACTATGCTGAGTGGACTGTAGTTATACTTTCTTGGAGAGATCTCGTTATCTATAGCATAATCAGCAATTTGAACAATGTCAGGACACTCGAATCCTCGGTCATGGTGACTTGTGATTTCGGGATAGCACTACCATCGACTACTCCTCAAAGAGAGCCGTAGGCACAATTTCACTAACTTGGATCAACCCTTTGTATGGTTTTGAGGCACTTTCCAACGTTGACGGACGCTAGAATCACCACCTCCAGACTGATAACATCAAGAAGTCATCTTCGTAACAAATTGTAACTCAAACGGATCTCAACAAGTGAAATCACAAGTTTATTCTCCTGAAGAGAGTCAATTTTAGAGTCTAAACACGTGTAGCGGCATAAATACCATTATGGACACTTAATATATCATACAAAAAGCAAGTAATAATTTTAATAATAAATCTACACTTTAAACATTTTCACGGCTTCTTACACTTTTTCTTATATACATACATACATATATATATATATATATATATAATCATCCGCAGACAGATCTGATTCGCTGTATCACAGCTCATCAGTACGGTTAGACAGCCGATTTCTTTTTACCCAGGATTGAGACCCGACCGAATTAGCGTCAGTCGGCGATTCTACCTCTGAGCTACAGGCAATCGGTAGAAGGTGGCGGACCTTTTAGCGTGTATATTGTCATTATACACGCCCAATAGCTGAGAGTGTTCTAATTCATTGCTGAATGAAAGACGCGTAAATGCCAAAGTAGCTACTGTTTTTCAAAGTCTACAATTCCTCCAGACTGCTCAATCAGGGTATGAGAGCGCAAATAATGTTGAGTCACTGAGCCATGACATGAAGATTTTCTTGTCAGAATTCATATTTTACATTTATAAATCTAAAATTTGTCACTGCATTGACATTAAGTATTGTTGTCATGTCTGGCAGGTCGGTTGCTCTTATTATTCATCTCAGGATTATTGACAAAATCGAAAGAAAGATCTGCATTCTAATTGATCCCGTATTTCTAGCTCGACTTCAGAGTATAATTCAAATATAACTGTTATGTATTAATTACAACATGTGCAAACTATTTTCAAGTCTGCACTGGAGTAGCCTGTAGTAAATACTAATATATTTTCTTCTTAATCTTCATTTTATTATTATTCACCAGACGCGATTTGGCTACCTTCTGTTTTTCTACAAATATTTTCATGGCTTCTGCTCTGATCAACTTCATTCACTGGTGCCCCGTCTATTGACTCGTGCTACAGGATTGACAATTAGGTCCCACCCTTTTAGTCTCAAAATAGACAGATGTAACTGCCACTATACTATCAGTTTATCTCACGCACATCTTGCATGTGCAAGTATCTTCCGTATATTTTTCCCTGATTGCTAAATTCTACAAAAGTTTAAGTGCAACGTCAGTTACTATCTTCTATCTCCTTGAATCCCATCTTTCTTCTATAATTTATTCGACATCCCCTGAACATTTGGCTCTTTCTTTTTACGGTAACTGCATGCGCACCACTGGCAGTACTGCCTTGCTTGGGCTGACACCGTTATACTATACATATATCGCTCATTCAGTAATGAATTAGAGCACTTTAGCTCGTGGCGTATGATACATTACAGGCTAAAAGTGTGACACCAACTACCGGGCGCCCATAGCTCAGAGGTAGAATCGCCGCCTGACGCCAATTCAGTTGGGTTTCAATCCTGGGTAAAAGCAATCGGATGTCTAACTGAACTGATGAGATGTGATACAGCGAAACAGATCTCTCTGCGGACGACTATATATTTTGGTGAATATATCCGTGAAAAAATTTGTCAGTGTTATTTGAAATTTTAAGTGATTTAAACGAAAATATATGATTCACAGTTAATATATATATATATATATATATATATATATATATATATGAGTGAAATTGGGTAGACGGCTCTCTTTGTGCAGCCGTCGATGGTTGGCCTAGTCCGAAGCCACAAGACATAATGGCCGAGATTTTGTGCGTCCTGGCTTTGTTCAGACTGTTGTTTATTTTAGACAACGCGCTCAAAAACGGTAACTAAGTTTCGCTCAGCGTAGATGCAGTATAAACAACAGATGGACAAACACAAGTCTGCCTGAGCAGGCGTCTACAGTGAAGGAGATTAGCTAGCCGCTCCGGTAGACAAGTAATTCGGATACGAGAGGCCAGCCATTATACATATATATATATATATATATATATATATATATATATATATATATATAACAAATTTAATCAAATAAGCGATGATTATGGAATAAGTTATAGGATGTAGTATTCAAATTTTTTATAAGCTTTTCGACATCCTAAGAAAAAAATTAATAAGATTTCCAATTTTTTTCTCCAACTGCATGTTTTTTATATCCTCTCGCTTAGTATATAACTGAATGATGTACGTATTGCAAACTATATTTTATATTCTCAATCATGGTACGTTTTAACTAATTCAAATATACCTGTTGCGTATTAATTACAACATGTGTATACTATTTTCAATCTACACTGGAATAGCCTGTAGTTATTATTCATATTTATTTATCTTATTCTTCATTTTTGTATTCTTAAATATTTCCTGTGCACATTAAAAATCCATATCCTAGGGGGAAATACATATTTTTTTGAATTTGAGCAGAAATAGCTTCTCATATTTAAGTTGTCAATAATAATAATAATAATAATAATAATGATAATAATAATTTCGTAAAAACAGGAGTTGTTAGAAGTTGTTCCAACCCTCGCTGGAGTTGTTAAAAATAATTCCAACTCTCACTGACCTCTGGGGATAATTCCTTACCATATACATACACAAATCCTTCTCTTACACCCCTTTATATTTTTGTATATTTAATGCGGCAATTTGCTGCAGTATATAGATTAAATCGTTCTAATAACTTTCCTGAATATGACATATTCATAAACAGTTTTTTTATGTGTGTGTGTGTGTGTGTGTGTGTGTGTGAGAGAGAGAGAGAGAGAGAGAGAGAGAGAGAGAAAGAAAGAAAGAGAGAGAGAGAAGAAATATCAGAATACTATTTTCTCATTTCGGTTTCAACATTGCGAATTCTGACGTTTTCTTTTTTTGTTACGTATAACTATACTTTTTTTATCCGATAATCTTCCCGCTTTTTCATATGCCGAGTCCATGTTAGTTTTTGCTGTCTTCTATAGAACGGTATTTTGTTTTCTCAATTATTTTGATCACTTGGAAGAAAACTGACAAATATTCTCTAACATATAAGAGAGTAGATAATAGATAGAATATAATTAATTCTTCAGTTTCTAAAGAAAACTTGTTATTACTTAATATTTTTCTAATTTTTCAAAGCCATCTTTATTCATTCCGATGTGTCTAAAGATTTTCATGACATATTTCCATAGTCTGCTATTAAACTCAGCAGATAGTTCAATTTATAGACATACTTGATATTGGCGTCCCCATAACTAACATTTTTTAAAATTTTCTTTTTCAGTTATGTGCTACTAACAGTTAATATTTTTTTCTTTCTTTCGTAATCACATATTTCATTAAACCCTTGTCTATTCTCTTTCATTTTCTCTCCATAATTCTTTAATATTTTTTCATGCTTTTTAAGTAATCTCAACGTTTACTCTTTCAGTTTCTCCATGCACCATTTTTTCTTTCTTTGTTACTTTCTTTGTTTTTTCTTTTCCTTCATTTCTTTTTCTTTCTTTCTTTCTTTCTTTCTTTCTTTCTTTCTTTTTTGATTCTTCATTTTCTTTCTCTTTAAATCCTATATTTCTTTAATTCTTTTCCTTTCTCTTACATTTTTCTCTCTATTTTTCTTCAGTAGTTTTCTCATGCTTCTCAAGTCATATCAACGTTTACTCATTTAATTTCTCCATGAACTGATATTTCTTTCTTTGTTATTTTCTTGTTTATTTTACCTTATTTCTTTTTACTTTCTTTATTTTTTCTTCGATTCTTCATTCATTTTCTTTTTCTCTCTTTTTTCTTTCTTTCTTTCTTTCTTAGAGTTTTCATTCTCTCTTTCTAAAGCTTATATTTGTTTATACCCTTGTCCATTGTCTTTCATTTTCTCTCTATTGCTTTTTAATATTTTTCTAGCCTCTCAAGACATCTCAACGTTTATTTTTTCAATTTCTCCATCCACTGATATTTCTTTCTTTGTTATTTTCCTTCTTTTTTCTTTTTTATTCGTTTTTTCTTTCTTTCTCTTTTACTTTCTTTCATTCATTCTTTCTTCGATTTTGAATTTTTTTCCTAATTCTATATTTCATTAAAAGCTTTTCCTTCTTACAATTTTTTCTCCAATAAAAGAGAAAATGTTGAGAAGCTAAACTTCTCGACATTTTCTCTTCTAATTTATTTTCATACACTGATTTGTCTTTCCATCTTTATTTTTTAATAATTTACTTCATTATACCGTTTTCGTTCTTCTACAGTTATCTCTTCAATGCTTTTAATATTTGTTCATGCTTCTAAATTCATCTCAACATTTTCTTTTTGAATTTTGCTATGCACTGATTTTCTTTCTTTCTTTCTTTCTATTTTAATCACATCTCTCATTAATCCCTCTTCTGTCTTCTTTTAAACCTTATCTAAGTTTTCTTTTAATTTCCTTCTGAGTCAGCCATAGCTCTTGAGAAATCAACGCATTTCAATCTCACATTGACGTTCCATTCAGGAGACGAGAGAATTTGTTAACTACAGCTATCTTCATACTTACTTATCATACAGAGAATTTTGACTAAGTTGATTCTATTTAGAATATAGTGACACGTTCTTCCCTTAAGTAACTGAATTTGGCGTTATTGGAACATGCTCTAATCCGTTTATCTTTCGTGTATCTATCGTAAGTTCAGATGCGATCACTTTCTTCTCACTTCGGCGAACCCACCAGAATCCTTTGAATACCAATTCTCTAAATGTTAATGATGTATTCACCTTCTAGATCCACTATCTGAATAACAGAGCACATTTTTATATTATGATATTACATAGATCACAAAGCTTAATTTGCTATCTATGAAGGTTAACACTGTACATACCAAAAGTACTGCATATTATGTTTAATTATATCAGTGTAGAATATTAAATTCGATTTAGGCCTCTTGTATTTCTTGGTGTGAATCACTTAGTACATTGTTTTTAATGAAAAATGATTGGAGGTTTATAGACTAGCAAGCATTAGTGTTATACATTTTTGGGGAGCTGTAACACTTCATCAGTGAAACATGGAAGAGTACACATCAATCTGGACTTCGTAAATTGGCCCACTCGATGATATGTTGCACTAACAAGGATATGAGGAGAAACAAATTCAAGCAATAACATTTTCCGGGAAAGAATATGTATTAATGAAACATATTCTGGCATGCTGGTAGCTGAATTTCTATTCGATTCTATCTTTAATTAAATCGAATCAGGAAATGAAAGTTGTCTTGAACGGCCACTCTTCTTGATTTTTTCTATTAATGCAGATATACCGCAGGCCGTTTTCTTGAATCAATTTTGTTTCTAATTTGAATTAAACACTCTTATATGTTATGAGCTTGATATCAATGTTGATAACACAACTAGTTACCTTCACCCGGAGGCAAAGGTATTGTCGCGTTTGTCTGTTTGTTTGCTTGTCTCTCTGACATGGTCAAGATATCTTAAGAACCGCTGGATGGATTCATATGAACTTTTCAGGGATGATTGTGCTCATGGCTGGCACAAAGTGTTTAGATTTTTTGTTCGATAAAATTTCTTGGTTATTTTTCTTTTTTTCGTATATTTCACATGCCAAATACTGAATTACCTCCTCTAGATTCCTTTACAGCATTATCTTTTCTGAATGCACTATTTTTATACCAAAATATTAATATTTATAATAACAATTTAATATTTATTGTACAAAATAAGAAAAAGACGGTTAAGTTTATTGAAATTATTCTCATTGTAATAATATTCTCTTGCTAACCCCTAAGATGATGTCAGTATTGCATGGGCAGTGGTTTTTGTAGTTTGACTGCTCTTGTTAAAATAGTAAATCTGATAGGTTTAATACACTAAAATTTTCTGTTCATCTAGAAAAATAACTTTAACGGCAAGAAATAGTTATTTATTTTTAAGCCCATATAAAAATAAAAATGAGGAATGTGCGATTTGGTGCAGTGGATATCAGCTCGGAACGAGAAATCGGAGAGCCGAGTTCGAATTCTAGTCGAACTTCTTGCATTCCCTTAGGTGCAGATACGCTGCTTATCCATCCAGCTATGGGCTAAAGGGCATGAAGAGCAACACCCTTTGTTGGAAACCCGGCTATCACAGAATGTAATAGCAACCTGCTGCGTGAAAGTATTATGCCCTGTCTGTTATGTCTCTTTCGAGACTTGATCGCCGAAACATGTATCACGTACGGCGCTTAACTGGCTGACCATTTTCCTCACTAGAAAGCTTCACATTTCTTTTTTTATTTCACTAGAAAATTGATTATTTTTTTAATGTTTTGTGAATGTTTTACAGGTTATTTAGTTGCCAAAAATATATGTAGATGCTAAGAATTTGTTTTGAGATAATAATGATTTACTAATTCTACTAATTAAATTAGGGTTCTAATAATTAACCCATAAGTGTGGCCAAAACATTTTTTCTTACAGGTTTCAATATAAGAACAACGACCATAACTGGAAGGCAAACTGATAAAAACAATCTTCTTTCTTTTAATCGGATAAGAGGACATTTTACATTATATCAACATAGAAGATACCAAATTTCAGAAAAGGAGCACCTCTCTTATTTTCCAGATACAGAAATTGGAACGCTTATATAGAATCAGGGTCTATGAGAGTTGGTTCTCTGTGGCATGTTGCATAATCTTTCTCGCCTAAATCTCACTATCACTTTTACGAGACTACCATTCGTCCGTGCATTGCATACTATTGCCACATCTGATGTAGTCCCTGCACTAGGAAAATCGAAAATTTTGAAAGAATCTAAAGAATAATCCCTAATTTTACTGACATCATTCCAGAAGTTCTGTAACGCAGCTCTTCTATTTCATAATCATTTTGCTTTGTTATTCTTTAGTAAGGTTATATCTAGGGTATCTTTACTTCAAGAATTTAAAGCTTTGCATTCACTTACGCGCAAGTACTCTTGGGAAAAGTATTAATCAGTTACTTCGTTCCAGTTTTGGGTTAAATAACAGGACAGATTGGGTTCTAGAGCCTTGGCTGAAAACCAGTATACTGCAGAAAGTAATGGCAACCTTCAGTTGGATAATGTTCTGCCTATTCAGTCATGTCTCTTTCGAGACATGATCTCCCAAGCGTGTATCACGTATGGCACTTAACTAACTGATTATATTGATAGCTATGTCTATTCATTGCACTACTGAAAATGTTAGACATAAAGGTAAGATCTGTTATCATATTCCCCTTTCCTGTCAGATACGATCTTTAAGAATTAAATCGCACGCCGATAGTCATCTTATGGCTCTAGGAATGCTCAACATTTATTACCCTCTTCTTTCCAATGCGCCGTGTTCCTTCAGGATGTAAGCGATCTTGGACTTCCACGTGACCCTGTCTCTTATAGCTTTCAATATATTTTCTCTTACTATCTCTCCAAAACCCCGCTCCGTCATCCATTTGTTTAATCCTATCAAATATGCCTCGCATCGCTTTCCCCTATCAGACTTTCTTTCTATCCGTTCTGTGAGTATAAAACTCTCCAGGCCCTCCTTCCTATTTACATGTCATAGGAACCTCATCTGTTTCTTCCTGATGTAAAGGATGTTTTCTTGTTTACATCCCCTCCATCACCTCACCTTTTTTCATGTGCTCAGTCCATGGTGTTATCAGGATCGTTTTAAAGAACCACATTTATGATGCCTCAAGCTTTTTCTTCATCTGTGAAAGATCGTCCAACTTTCACTGTCATACAGAAGAACAGATAACACATAGCTGTCCAGCACTCTTTTCTTTGTTTTCAATGAGATGTTTTTTGTCTCTAATTATTCTGGTTAGGCATTGAGATGCGTCTTTGTTCATGTCAATGCGTTTACAGGAGTGTATTTTAATATATTTCACAATTCCAACAAAAAATATTCGACAGCAGTGAAGGAGAATATCATAAGTGCGGGCAGTTTATGGAACAGATATAAAGGTTTATGGAATAGATATAAAAATTCATACAAGGGTATTAAACTGTTCAAAGATGTTAAATATATTTGCCTTGATTGACAATGTTCATATTCCTCATTTATGAGTACCAGAGAGAACACAATTCAACAGAGAGTCTTCAATGTGATTGATCCCAACTTGGCAGCTCGGATACAGTCACTTTCTCACCGGCCCAGTGTGGCTTCCCTCTGTCTCGTCTACAAGTACTTTCACGGCTTCTGCTCTGATGAACTTAGTTCACTAGTGCCCCGTATATACGACTTTATTCGAGCCATGAGATTAGCAACTAGGTCCCACCCTTTTACTGTGAAACTAATAAGATTTAAATGCAAATTCTACTCCATCATCTTCTTTTCTGGCACTTCCCGCCTGTGGAATGCCGTTCCGTTTACTTGCTTCCCCAACACCTACAATCTCCAAGAATTTAAATGGTAAGTCAATAGTCATCACCTATCTCACTAACTTTCATCCCCCCTCTCTCTCTCTCTCTCTCTCTCTCTCTCTCTCCTTCATGGTCTCATTTCTTCAGTATTCTTATCCCTCTCTAACCCGCTTCCCGACACCCCCTGTATTCTGTCTCTCCTTCTCATAACCTCCCTCCTATGTCTTCCCCTGCACAACAGTAGCAGTATAATCCATTGCTTGAAGCTATACAATTCTAAAAAAAATTCTTACTGGTTTATTAGTTAGAAATAAATAAATGAAACAATATTTTAAAATATCAAGTATCGAAAACTGATTAGAGAACTAGAAAGAATTTATTTTATATTATTCAACGATAAATGCTTGCATGAGAATATGTTAACTGTACACGCAAAAACACCCCCCACATATATATATATATATATATATATATATATTTATTGATAAAATTTATTTTTCTTTTTTATTGAATTCAACTGAAGTAAGGGAATAAAGACACTAAGATGCATCGGCGCCACGAAGTGTGAGAGACTATGAAAAAAAATTACTACTTTCTTATTAGGGAAAAGTAACAATAAATAAAGCAGGAATTAAGAGGAAATTAGAAAACGCTTGGTATCGCATTTATATTTAAATATACTAAAATAAAGATGCATTTTAATTACATACATGCGGAAAAGATCTTTAAATAATTTAAAAAAACATTATCCTTTTATTCTCGACTCACCTTTAAGCAAACTACATTAGTAATTACCGTTGTTGATTTTTATTAATTTCCGGACAAAGTTTATTTACTAACGAAGAAAAGGAAAAAGATAAATATAGAATGTTAGATTATTTTTTATTTTTTACAATATTTTATTTCTTTCTATTTTTGTTCTTTCTGTGTTTCATTATTTGTGCGTACATGACTTGTTATTAAAAAATTATCTCACTATTCCATATGTTGTTGTATGCCTCCACATAACCACGCCTCCTTGCGAGTAAAATCTAGTCAGGTTTAGATTCCCCCTTGTTTTATTTTTATTTTTACAATTAACAGATAATTAATTGACAAACATTCTTCTTCCACTGTTTTTATTACTTTCTGCAAGCATATTTCTCTGAAATATCTCCAAATATCGACAAAACATTTTTGATACATTTTAAAAAAAGATAAGTAATGAAAAGAATTACGCAGAAAAATTTCATTTTTTATATATTTTTCCTCATATTTCAAATTAGAGGTACAAAAAAACAAGCCAGGAAAATAACTTCGCTTCAGTTGAAAAATAATTACATTTAAAAAAAAGAAAACTATCTGAGAAAAAAGAATTTATTCAGATAAAATGAAACAGCACAGAAGCAATGTAAAATCAACAAGTGCGTAATAGTTCCCCTTCATTATTAAAGGCAATCCCTTGGCATTTCTTTCATTTTCTTAAATTTGCTGCAGGAAGAAGAAACCTATTAATGCACGGCAGTGAGCATGCATTCTAAGATGGCGGCTAAATAGATAAAGCTAAATTGGCAAAAACAAAACAGTATAATGAAAACAAGATGAACAAGAGTAATAAACATTGAAGGATATATTTAAAGTAAGAGTGTTATTATTGTATTTCAGAAATTTCCATACATGTTATAATGTTTTATATACACATATGATTTTCGTATATGATATCGTGTTTTCTAAAATATATAGGGTTTTCATAGATAATATCAGGCTTTCTTAAATGTTCAGGAATTTTAAAGACGATATCAAATTTTCTAAAAATATAGAGAAGTTTTTGCAAATATATAAGAACATCGTATATGATTTTTCTCAAATATGTAGCGTTTACCAATACGATATCACGTTTTGTTTTTAGACCATAGCGAAGATTGCGTTAGAACAGTTACCAAGAAAATATTTATAGAACATTCGCAGGGAATAAACTTTACGGTGATGGGAAAATGAATGAAACCGAGACGCCATGTTAGGACTAATAACATTGCATATTCTTCTTTGTATTGTTTCAGAAATCTCTAAGTACTTAGCAGTAACAGCGGATCATATGTGGCAGCATTATTCTAAGCATTGGTGAATTGCTGTCTGAAAGTTTTCTTAAATCTACAACACTATGCGTATTATTATTACTAGACTTACAAAATTAGAAGAATGTAGTTTTTTTTAAAATAATCTTACAAAGAGAGATGATAAAACATAAAAAAGATATGATGTTAATTAATAAATATAAATATTTTCCAAAAACTAGACAATGAATTAAGACATGTAAAAATATCTTGACAAACAAATAAATACTGAACAATATCTAATGCAATATATAATCTACTTTACAGTGGTGAATACGGGGATTTCTTCAGAGATGAAGAACAGTCTCAAATCAGTAGCGATACCAGATACAAAAAATAAGTGAGAAAACAAGACAGTACACATGAGCAACTTTGAAGTCTATGAAAAAGAAAAGGAAACACATTTAAGATCAGAAATAATCAGTTGGAGTTACTGTGACACATAATGCGGAAAGTAGGCCTAGAATCTATAACACACTCAGGACATATTAAAGAGACAAGAATTAGGGAGAACTGCAAGTAACCTACTTAAGAAATTTAGCAGAATGAATGTTAGAACAAAAGGTATGGTAAATCTTCAAATGTTAAATAAAGCAATAAATTATAGAGATATGTGGAAGACAAAAAACGCTTACGTCTTGAAAATAAATTTAGTAGAATTAATTTCAGATCTACTTAAGATATTTAGGAGAATGAATTTCAGACATTGAACAAAAAGGTGTGGTAAACTTTCAAATATTAAATAAAGCAATTAATTATAGGAATATGTGGAAACAAAGAATAGTTACGCCCTGAAACGAAATTTACGAGAATAAATTTCAGAACTTGAACAAAAAGGTGCGGGGAAATTTTCAATATTACATAAAGCAATGACTTATAGGAATATGTAGAGAACGAAGAACGCTTACGTCCTGAAAAGAAATGGAACATAGCCCACTAAATGCCATCGCTTGAAGGAGAGCATAGGCCATCGACCACCCTTCGCCAGCAAAGGTTATTTCTTTACTCAAATGTTCTAACGCACTTATACAGAGATTTATATTATCATTTCTAAGAGAAGGCGCCTACTGTATGAATGCGAAAAGCGTTGTCTGTAATAAATGTTTTCCAATTTATTTCATTAACATAAATTGTTTCAGTTACTATAATACACTCTACGAACACTCATATATATATATATATATATATATATATATATATATATATATATATATATATATATATATACCACGTCTATTTTACAGGTGTAGAGGCTCATCACTTGTTCCCTGTTTAGGATGTGGTTTCCGGCTTTCACTTTTCAAAATATTTTCATTTTTCTTTTTCTTATGTTTTATTTTATTTTTTCAATTGGAGTAGATAGACTAAACTATCGCCCGGTTCACACTCCACCCACGTCTATTTTACAGGTGTAGAGGCTCATCCCTTGTTCCCTGTTTAGGATGTGGTTTCCGGCTTTCTCTTTTCCAAATCTTTTCACTTTTCTTTTTCTTATTTTTTATTTTATTTTTTTTTCAATTGGAGTAGATAGACTAAACTATCGCTCGGTTCACAATTCACCCACGTCTATTTTACTGGTGTAGAGGCTCATCCCTTGTTCCCTGTTTAGGATGTGGTTTTCGGCTTTCTCTTTTTCCAAATCTTTTCACTTTTCTTTTTGTTATTTTTTATTTTTATTTTTTTTTCAATTGGAGTAGATAGACTAAACTATCGCCCGGTTCACACTCTACCCATGTCTATTTTACAGGTGTAGAGGCTCTTCCTTTGTTCACTGTTTAGGATGTGGTTTCCGGCTTTCTCTTTTCCAAATCTTTTCACTTTTCTTTTTCTTATTTTTTCTTTTTCTTTTTTTTTCACTTGGATTAGATAGACTAAACTATCGCCCGGTTGACACACCACCCACGTCTATTTTACAGGTGTAGAGGCTCATCCCTTTGTTCCCTGTTTAGGATGGGGATTCCGGCTTTCTCTTTTCCAAATCTTTTCACTTTTCTTTTTCTCATTTTTTTCTTTTTCTTTTTTTTTCAATTGGAGTAGATAGACTAAACTGTCGCCTGGTTCACACTCCACCCACGTCTATTTTACAGGTGTAGAGGCCTATCCCTTGTTCCCCGTTTAGGATGTGGTTTCCGGCTTTCTCTTTTCCAAATCTTTTCACTTTTCTTTTTTTTTCTTTTTTTCTTTTTTTCAATTGTAATAGATTGACTAAACTATCGCCCGATTCACACTCTACCCACGTCTATTTTACAGGTGTAGAGGCTCATCCCTTGTTCCCTGTTTAGGATGTGGTTTCCGGCTTTCTCTTTTCCAAATCTTTTCAATTTTCTTTTTCTTATTTTCTTTTTTTCTTTTTTTCAATTGGAGTAAATTGACTAAACTATCGCCCGGCTCACACTCCAACCACGTCTGTTGTACCTTTTAGAGACTCATTCCTTGTTCTCTGTTTAGGATGTGGTTTCCTGCTTTCTCTTTTCCAAATCTTTTCAATTTTCTTTTTCTTATTTTTCATTTTTATTTTTTTTCAATTGGAGTAGATAGACTAAACTATCGCCCGGTTCACACTCCACCCACGTCTATTTTACAGGTGTAGAGGCCCATCCCTTTTTGCCTGTTTAGGATGTGGTTTCCGGCTTTCTCTTTTCCAAATCTTTTCACTTTTCTTTTTCTTATTTTTTATTTTTATATATTTTTTTTTCAATTGGAGTAGATAGACTAAACTGTCGCCTGGTTCACACTCCACCCACGTCTATTGTACAGGTGCAGAGACTCATCCCTTGTTCTCTCTTTAGGATGTGGTTTCCGAGTTTCTATTTTACGAATCTTTTCACTCTTGCGTAGCCCCCTGCACAACAGTTTCGTTACCGCCTTGCTCGGGGTGATATGATTAATATATATATATATATATATATATATGCGTCTAGCCACACTGATGAGCTGTGATACACTGAAACAGGCTTGTATGTGGATGACTAATATATATATATGTTCTGAACATAATTTGAAGTATATCAAACAATGAATCTCTGTTATGAGGCGTTCGTATTTTGGTTTTATTTCTTGTGAATATAAAGACAAAAATTGTCCAAAAGTTTTGATATTTTTGTGATGCTAGTTGTAAGCTTTCGGCTCATATTTCACCGAAATGTTAACAGAACCATATGTCTAAATGCAATGTGATATGTTGTGTCTTGATTGATATGTGATATTTTTAATAGACATTGATTGTCTATTATATTTAACAGTATATGTTTAGAAAATTATCTACTGCATCCATACAATATATAGGTCTGCCTTCTTCCACCGAATGCCCATAGCCCAGAGGTAGAATTGCTGACTGACGCCAATTCGGTTGGGTTTCAATCCTGGGTTAAAAAGCAATCGGAGTTTAACCGTACTGATGAGCTGTGATACAGCGAAACAGATCTGTCTGCGGATGACAATATGTATCTGTGTGTGTGTGTGTGTGTGTGTGTGTGTGTGTGTGTGTGTGTGTGTGTGTGTGTATGGTCCATATCACGTTGAATACACCGGTTCTATACGCGATCATCTAAGTTAAGCAAAGTTGAGCCTGGTCAGTACTTAGATGGCTGACCACTTGGGAATACCAAGTGCTGTAAGCGTTTAGTGACGGATGTGCGTTGTGGGGCAGTGGATATCGGCTCGGAAAGAGAAATCGGTGAGCCGAGTTCGAATTACAATTGAATCCCCTTCATTCGCTTAGGCCATGGTATCCTTGGGAAAGGTATTAATCCGTCCCTTCCCTCCAGTTATGAGTTAAATAGCAGGATAGGACTTGGAGACCATGCTCTTAAAAAGAAATCCCAATGAATCTTGATACTCGAAAAGAAAAAAGCATTACTAGACACAAAACTTATGTAAAAACAACAATAAATTGTTGAAAGAAAAAGGTATTGCCAGCAATAAATAAATAAAAATTTAGTTTGCAATAAATGACCCGCCGAGGTTGATATGCCATAAAAACATAAACTACCAACATGTGGGATGTTAAATATATGATCGGAATCCAACAAAATGATATAATAATAAAAACAGTAAAGCAGGAAATGTATCTCTGTGAAACATGTTTTACATTTATTAAATCTTTTTCAAAGACCGAGGAAAATGAAAATAAAGACAAAATACTGCTATGTAAGGATTTGGGCTTACTTCTTCTTGGTCATATAGGTGTAACCTGTGTTAAAACAATATTATTAAATCTATTTGTGTAGAGTATTTTGGATGGTAAAGTTGTTAATATTGTATGTTTGCGTAGGGGTATTTTAGAGAGTAACTTTAGTTAATATATTTGTATATGTGTATGCGTGTTAGTTTGAATTTTGTTTGGGTGATCATGTCTCTTTCGATACATGACTGACAGGGTTGAAAATTTTTGGCAGTCGGATTCCATTACTCTCTGTGGTAGAGCGGTTGTCAACCAAGATTATAGAACCCAATCTTTTGTGCTATTCAACCAATAGCTGTTGTGGGAAAAGATGGATGATACTTTTGCCCAGGATATTTGAACGTAATTGAATGAAAAAAGATAATGTAGTAAAGCAGGGCTATTAATTCTATATTAATAAATGTACATAGAATTCTACGTCGGTTGCATGCACATTCACCGTGCGCAGATAACTTAGAGGTAGAATCTAAGTCAAATCGGTCGGGTTTCAATTCTGGCTGGGAGCAATCAGTTGCTGGCAGTACGGATGAGCTGTGATACTGCGAAAAAAGACTTCTGCTGATTATTTTCTTTCTCTCTCTCTCTCTCTCTCTCGCTCTCTCTATCTATCTATCTATCTATCTATATATATTCCCTTTTTTACCCTCCGTGTTTATACTCGGTGGGTTTTTCGGGACGGATCGAAATATATTATAACAATTATTAATAATATTGTTATTGTTATTATTATCATTATTATATATATATATATATATATATATATATATATATATATATATGTGTCATATATATGTCATATTTATATGTCATATTTATATGCCATACGAGCATGTTTTGCTGTAAAACAGCTCATCAGTGTGTTTGACACATCCACTTGATTCCAACCGGGATCGAAACTCAACCGATTGCATGTCAGTTCCTTCTCCCAAAGCTATGGGCGCATGGAATGAGAGGGAAAAATTTAGCGTATTATAAATATGCAGTGTATGCACACACCAGTCGCCGAGAAGACTCAATTCATTAATGAAGAGTCACGCGTATATCCAAGAAGTAATAGCTGTTATTAAAACTTCCCTTTATAGAGAGCTCAAACATAATGAGAGCATAATATTTTAGCCATCCACATACAAGCCTGTTTAGCTATCGCCATAATCAGGATATCTTGGAGAGAAATACATATCATGTTCCACAGCAATGCTTCTCTTCACAAGTATTAAATAATAATAATGATGATGATGATGAGGATATCGCAAATAATAATAATAATGATGATGATATCGCAAATACATGGCGATTTAAACCTCAATAATTTCACTCGTATTTAGTGCCATTAGTTTACTGAAAAAGTTCTGATAGACACATTGAAGGGATGCCTAGTAGCCCACAACTTAAATAAAAAAATGTCTTCTCAGAAGTACATCAGACACTATTCAAAGGCCTTTGTCTATGAGTAATGTCTGTGCCCTTAGGTTCTTTTATCTTTCTACAATAATGTTCAGTGAAAAATATCATGATACCGTTTCCGACCTTATTTCTCTGGTTGAGACCCAGAAGGAAAAGAGTATATAACAGAAATCCAAGGAAATAATAATAATAATAATAATAATAATAATAATAATAATAATAATAATAATAATAATAATAATAATAATAAATTTGAAAAACTGTCAAAATATAAAGACCTGGAAATTGAAATAGAAAAAATGTGGAAATTGAAAACAAGAGTTGTGCCAGTGATAGTAGGTGCACTTGGAATGATAAAAAATGGAACAAAACAACACATTGAGAGAATCCCTGGAGGCCCCAGCTTGGGAGATATACAAAAAATTGTCTTATTAAGTACAGCCCACACACTAAGGAAAACGTTATCTATGTAATGCTGGGGATGATAGGGAAGATAGAAAAACATGAAATGGAGGCATAACAACACGCCACTACCTGCCTTAGGTCTCCCCGCAGACTTGGTTGGTAGTGAGACCAATGCAGAAATCGAAATATGATGAAAAATGACATAATAATAATAATAATCTTGAGGTGGAAATGTCATAAATATGGTCCATGAGAACATCAATATTCCAGTTCTAGTTGGAACGCCTGCTTTGACTAGAAAAGATTGAGATAGACTCATTGCTAATCTAAACCTTAAAGAAATATACAAAAGTCCGCTCACACATACAGCTCCCACGTTATGTACAACTTTATCTATGTAAACTGCGTGTGATCCTAGAATTTTTAATAAAATAATAGTAACATAATTATTATTATTATTATTATTATTATTATTATTAATAGTAGTAGTTTAATTAATAAACTGGATTATACGACTGCAGTACCTGACCTAAGGAAATTGTGGAGGATTTCGTGTTTTCTGAACGTTACCGTAGCACAAATTAGACATGAGCTATTTTAGATAAAATTCGAATTAGTTAGATTCCATTCCAATAAATAAAACAACGGAACATCGGTCGTAATTTTAATTTAAACAGCACACGATAACTTAAGAACATCGGTGTTAATGATATTAGTAAGAAAAATACTGATATTATTATTGTTTTTAGCAATCATGTTAGTCACACTAATCAATGCTGAAGGAACATTAGTTCTATGGCAAAATAATTACAAATGAAATAAATCGTCTCCAAATAAAGCTAATTGGGAAGCTAAAGTAAACATAGTTGGAGGCGCCAATAATATACAATAGCATTAATCAATATTGAAATAATTCAATTTCAATAGCAGACGCTTGGTAATAATAGTTATCGTAATATCATTAAATACACTCGTAACGTAATTATTACGAGCAAAATAACAATTATCGTAAAATTACATTTCGCCGTCAACTTGTATTGCGTGAAAGTGTTGCTTGTAAAAGTTTTATTACTGCAGCAAATGAAATATGAAATTCCCGCATGGCTATTATTATTATTATTTTTATTATTATTACCATCGTCATTATTATTATTATTATCTGCTCACTGACGTGACATCGAATATTTTAGCAATGCATTTTATCACCCGCTTGTTATAGGTTAAAGAAGGTTCAGTTGCGCAGAATAGAATTCTTGCTGGCGATACACTGACGCCTGAATAATGAACTTCTCATCTCATATTTAGGGCGCCTGTAAGATGAGCTTTTATTTTCCGAAACTGGTTCGATTGTCAGGTTCAAACATCACTAGGTGTTATATGTAACATTATATGGATTATACAACGGTTTATGGGTGCACGTACCCAAATCTGGATATGCGCAAACTATCATATGATTTTTCTTCTGATTTTGCTTTGGGATCTCAGTAAGGGAAACACTAGCTTGTAAAATTTAATATGTTCAAATTCAAACTAGATATATCCCAGCATCACAGCGCAGACCGAGAACATTCACCAATCATTATAGGCATTCTCTCAAAGGGTGTTCTTGCTTTTGCATATCTATTCAGAATCAAGGAATTCCTGAATCACAAGTAAGACAGATTCTTAAAGTTGTTATAAAAATGCTTGGTGCATTTTACCATTCCTGTAAGTATCTAACACTCCCTACTATGCACTATCTATAACAGCCTGATGAAACACAAAAATGCAATATTGCTGCTATATCAACTTTAAACCGGACATAAGTCTAAGGTTTGGATCTTATGAAACCGGAACTATGTTTACCATTTTCGCTTTAGTATTAACCAAATCTACATCTCTGTTTTAATCTAGATTAAACAGAAGTATATCCACCGTTTTGTCTATCCTGAAAATCGAATATATATATGTTAAACCAATAAATAATAATTATCAATTAAGCTCATCATATATTATAAAATTTAAAACAATTGACTTTATAGTCTCTAATAACCCTATAACGACACAACTAAATCCTCTATAGGAAATCAATGTAGTGTATCACTTTACATGCCCGTTCAGAGATTGTATCTCTGGTACTAATAATAAACCCACTACATATATATTGGTTTTACTACAACCACGCTCTCTCGTAGACTTTCCTGTAACCTTTCTGATCAGAGTTCAATTAAACAATATTTCTTAGAAAAACATAGTCATGTATGTAATATTAGACAAATTTTGATCAACAATACAATACTACTCACTCATACACACAGTAAAAAAACCTTCAGATATTGGATGCCAGCTACATTAAATCAAAACAACCCACACGTAATAAGATCACGTTTACATTTGGTCATAACACACGACGTTGCATTTAAATATATGGTTCTATTAGCATTTTCAGCTCTCATGCGGTGTGGCGTCATAGAACCGCATCAAAGATTTACGAACTGCGTCTGCTATTAAGTAACTCTTACCGTTGATTAGCAAATCTTTATGTCAACACAAGATATAATAATCTTTGATAATGGATATTTTTATGTTAACGTCCTTGAAGATAGCTCATGTGAGCCAAAAGCTTCGACCATAATAAAAAATATCCAAATGTTGGGGAATTTTTATCATTATTTTCACCTAAAATTAAAGCCAAAATACGATGTTTAGAGCGGCCGATGATTAAACATAATAGACATTCATTGTCTTTTATATTTAACAATTTATATATATATATATATATATATATATATATAGATAGATAGATAGATAGATAGATAGATAGATAGATAGATAGATAGATGATAATATATATATATATTGGAGACATGTAGCAACAAACTACCAATGACATTAAAAAACGTGCTCCATACCACACAAAGTGGCAGAGTTGAATATACTAATTTATATTTCCAAAAGCTGGTCTGTTGCTCTTTCTATATATTTTTAATAGGTTCTTGATAAAAACTATAATAAACTCAATTCACGTTTTGGTTTATTCAACTAACGCTTCAGTACGTGAAGGATTGACAGGACAGAGGGAACAAAATCTTTAAGAGCTGAGTTACTAAAGGGAATTAACTGAGATCTAGGTACCACAAAGAGCGTAAGACGTGGAACTACAACACTTTATTTCCGTGCAGTAAATAACAGTTTCCGTTTGAAAGTCCGGCATGTATTAACTCTAGAAGTCCGTAGCAAACAACGGTCGAAACATCGGTAATATAAGATAAGGACAACAGAGCAAATAATGTAAATACTGCAGATAATAACTTGCTTGCTATGAAAACTGTTGTAGAGCAGCAGACACTCTTCTCGCTCTGTCAAATATTGAATGGTCTGTAGGCCAAAAAAGTTATGTAAAAAAGATTAATAACATTGAAAATTATGCTAATTTTAAATTTAACAACTTCTTCTTCTAATTATTGTTGTTCTGTTTTGTTTGTGTATGGCTTGTTTTTTTTTTTTTGTTTTTTTCTTAATATCCACTAGATCGGATATTGTGCAGTAGATACCTCAGCACACATAATCTAGTATGGTCCTGCCACCTGGACTATACAACAAAAACCATATAAGCTCCATGGAATTTTGTTTCGACCTGTGGCCGCCATAACCAGTGAAATTTACTAGGGAAGGACATTGTTAATGTGATCAGGTTTATAATTAAATTTGCAAATCTCTGTATCTCTTCAAGCAGGTTCATGCAGAAACCCAGTAAGTATATATGAAAATACAACGTCGCATTCTTGACCAATGTTTTGACAAATCAGACAAATTGCCTTACGTTGGGTATTGATTATAGTTTAATTCGGGTTGAAGAAAAACTGGTAGCATCTCGTATACTTTCACAATGATAATGAAAACCGTTGTATCGCGACACTGAAAAAAGTTGGATCCTGTTCCAAAAATGTTTTGATGATTCCATGCTAAGGTGACACTTCGCACAAATTCTGGTATTTTGTCAACAGAATCCAAAAGAAAAGGCCCTTTCTTTCGATTATCATGGAAGCAATCCTAAAAATCTATGCCCATATCACAACTCGTACACAGACGGTTTGAATTTACTTTCTAAGGAATTGCCTAGAACTGCTTTCTAGCTACAATGTGTGCACTGTAAGAACTGTCTGTATTGAATAAGTTAAATTATTTCCATCTGTGTCTGTTTATATACGCCTGCAAACAAAATATTTTAATTTCTAGACAAATGGATTTTGTTCCCGAGTTTTTCATTTATTAAGCAGTATAATATAATCATTACTTCTGAATAGCTTAGTTACTAAATTTTGCTTTATAATATCAAAAACAACTCATATGTTTTATTGTCAACTACTTTGTGAGGTTGCTTATCTTGGAACCAAGATCGTTTTATATGATATTATGTGACGACTAAACGATAAAGTCGTCACATAATATCATATAAAACGATCTTGGTCCCAAGTTTCACTTCTCCAGCATCATATTCATGTTTTGTTATCCATTTTAAACCAGCAGATAAATAGACTATGCGCTACTCATTAATGTTCTTCTAACTTTCAGTCTCTCCCGTCAATATTAAATCTTGTAAGCCCTCTTATCTCTTTATGCGCCGGAGAAATTTAAACAGTATTCAACTGTAATCTCAGCATCTATATCGAGATCCAAAGACGCATTGGCCTGCCCAACGACGCATTTCAAATGCTAACCTGAGTACTGAAGGACAGGTAAATACCATTGGAAACTAAGTAAAGAGTGTTGGATTTCTATGCGATATCTGTCCTTCTGTATGGCAGTGAATTTTGGACGATCTCCTCAAGGAGAGGAGATCGAAAAGAGGCTTGAGGCAGCAGAAATATGGCTTTAGAGAAGGATGATAAGGATACCATGAACTGTGCACGGGATTAACGAGGAAGTGTTGGGGAGGATGCAAACGAGAAGAAAACTCATCATTAACATCAGCATCAGACACATGAGAACATAATACTCACGAAACGGATAGAGGAAAAGTGGGACAGGGGAAAGCAGCGCGAGACCTACATGATAGGCCTGAGCAAATTGATGGCAGAGATGGTTTTGGGAGATATACCAAGAAGAAGAATGTTGACAGCGACAAGAGACAGAACCAAGAGTAAGTCCATGATTTGCCTGACTGCTCCGTGACACTGTCGGCACTCTGCCTTCGGGTGGGGGGGGCGCTCTCTGCTTCCGAGCAGAGAGCACAAACCCAGTCGTGGTTCCGCCGAAGAGTAGAACCACTGCTGGGGAAAAATAGACAGACATTTTTTGGCCCGGCTATATGGCCGGGAATACCCACTATAAAATGACCATGTGTCACATCTGGCCTTGCGTGGGAAGGCTAGTAAATACAGGAAAGCTCTTAGGCATTCGCCTGACTGCTCTATGACACTGTCAGCACTCTGCCTTCGGGTAGAGGGCGCTCTCTGCTTCCGAGCAGAGAGCATAAACCCAGTCGTGGTTCCGCCGAAGGGTAGAACCACGACTGGGGAAAAATAGACAGAGATATTTTGGCCCGGCTATATGGCCGGGAATACCCACTATAAAATGACCATGTGTCACATCTGGCCTTGTGTGGGAACGCTAGTAAATACAAACGTCTTAGGCATTTGCCTGACTTTTCTATGACACTGTCAGTTCTCTGTCTTCGGGTGGGGGGCGCTCTCTGCTTCCGAGCAGAGAGCACAAACCCAGTCGTGGTTCCGCCGAAGAGTAGAACCACGGCTGGGGAAAAATAGACAGACATTTTTTGGCCCGGCTATATGGCCGGGAATACCCACTATAAAATGACCATGTGTCACATCTGGCCTTGCGTGGGAAGGCTAGTAAATACAGTAAATACAGTAAGTCCATGATCGCCTCCGTCCTGAAAGGACACGGCACATGAAAACGAAAATATTTCTGTTTCATAAGATTCGCCAAAACTGTTTTTCTAACACTCGGAATGGTTAAAACATTTGTATGTACATTTCTTAAATCGAGCTTTTAGATTACATTTTTCATATATATATATATATATATATATATATATATATATATTCTAAAATAAAACCAACAATAATACTAAGTTAAGTGTCATGTGTGATAAACCTTTGGGTGGTCATGATTCGAAAGAGACATGACTGAATGGGCAGAATATTTTCCCACAGTAGGTTGCCATCAACTTCTGCAGTAGACTAGTTGCCAACCAAGGCTCTAGGACCCAATCGGTCCTGCTATTTAATCCATAGATAAAAAAAGAAGCGACGAATTAATACATTTCCCAAAGTATTTGCGTGTAAATGGTTACAAGGAATTCAACTGTAATTCAAACTCGGCTCTCCAATTTCTAGTTGAAAAACGAAATACTCATCTCTCTACTAAATCCTCAACTGAAAAATTGTACACTAATTCTTCCCCTTAGAATATCCTCTATGAACATGAGTTCGGAAACTCTGTTCTCTTTCAATTCAATTCAAACGCACTGAAACTCTTTTTGCAAACTTCTGCCACTTTAATTTACGGCTTATCCATCAGAGGCTATTTAGAAGCAATAAACTGTCTTTTAGCAACTTTTCTCGTACTTTCCAAAAAGTTACCTCACACCAAATCCAATATATAAGTTATGGTAATATTCCTCAAAGCCATTTTTTACAAATCAATATTACCATGTCCCACTCGACAAAGCATTCAGTAATCTATTATCTCCATTATTTACACGACTACGTTAAATCGATATTCTAATTCTCCCTAGAAATATCTAACGCTAATCCATCATAAGGTTTTCTTTATGTTTGTCAAAATCATCTCACCTCGTTAACACTTTGCCGTCCGACATGTTACATTACTCCGAAGACAGGAAGGAAACGCAAGATGATGACCATATTTTGAAGATTGGCCTGATCTAACGAACAGCTGCAATTAACCCAATTGCAGCTGTTCGTTAGATCAGGCCAATCTTTTATATAACCAAATTCCAGGATATTTAGCTAAACAACATTCCTGCTATTGGTTTAATAAACCACATTCCTGCTATTGGTTTAATAAACCACTGTTCAATTAAACCATCACTGCTGTTATGTAAGATGGAAATCATTCAGTTATATAATTAGTTCTGTGCTTACTATTTGTTTTATATGTACCTATGCAATGGGTATGTCCCAATCCTTATATTATATGATGGACTCTAGTGAAAGATTGGTGTTCTCTTGCTGTCTCGCAGGTCTCTCCTAGCAGTATTATTTAGTTCACTTAGATTGCGAGTCTTGTATTTAATTATATATATATATATATATATATATATATATATATATATTCATCACTCTTAACGAGGTTTTAATCAGCGCCTATATAACACAATTTTCGATTTATCACATTAACCATATCTGCTCTGAAATGTATCGTAATGTCAAAAAATGTAAACTTGTCACGGAAATTAACGAAGATTAACGAAACTTGGTTATAAACAACCGACAATTTGAAATGATTTGTTTGAACATTACTTTTTATCGATTCTCCTATTTAAGTAGATATTCTGTTTAAACTCAAACAGTATTCTATATTTATATCTACTGGCCTGATTATTTACGATAAACGTCTATTACGAGAATGTGTATCATTCGGTAGGATTCGAACCTGCGACCCCTAACCACATAGAGGAAGCTACCATGTGATCTGGCACGTTTTAGACCTCTCGACCACGAATGACCATTAGTCTAAACGAGGATTTAATCAAGCCTATATACACAATTTTCGATTCATTGCAATAATCAAATCTGCTCTAAAATGTATCGTAATGTCAACAGACGTAAACATGTCACGGAAATTAAAGAAGATTAACGAAACTTGGTTATAAACAACCGATAATTTGAAATGATTTGTTTGAATATATATATATATATATATATATATATATATATATATATATATATATGTATGTGTGTGTGGTGTGTGTGTGTGTGTGTGTGTGTGTGTGTGTGTGTGTGTGTGTGTGTATTTGTTTTAATTATGCTTGGACTATTTTTTTCTTTTTTGTTCTATATTGCAGTTTTATGTTTTTGTCATGTTATGCTGAATTTCTTTTTAGAATACTTTGCAGAGTCTCCGTACATTTCTTAGCTTTAATTCAAAGCCTGCACATAGGGATTTTTTTCTTATCCCGGGTTTTCTTGCAGTGTTCTCTTTTTATAATCTTACAGTTTATAGAATCCTGCGCGTGCAATGTTGCTATTTCAGCTTGACGGATGTCCTCTACGGCGAGAACCGAAAGAAATAAGTAGAATGTATCTCTAAATCTCTACTTTTACCGACCGGACAAATCGCCCTGAGTATGTACCCATTCTCATACGCATCAGGGTGCATAAAGGAAAATAAAAATATTGCAATGACAAAAATTAAAGACAATTCTGTGCCCAATGTATTTGTCTGTTTCTATAAGGGTTCACATGAAGGTAACATAAGGGAAAAATGTTGCGTTCGCTGTCACAAAAGACTAACAGATAAACTTCCTTTCCTTCCTCTTCTACAACTCTTTTCTTCATCCGTCACAACCGGCTCAGGAATGGCTTGAAGCTACTCTCTGACAGATGGTCTGGAACTGATCTTGACGAACAGCCAGTACTCCACCTACAGACTTTTCGCAAATAGTTTTAATTATAATTGCAAATTTACATACACTTTCTAATAAAACATTCAAACTTCCGGCTAAGTAGCCATTTTTCACGATGTTTTCGTTTGCTCAGTTATTTGTTTTAGTCTATTTTTGTATCTGGGTGTCCGCTTTGAATATATAACCTGAATATTAATTAGATTATATTTCTGTTAATGAAATTGTAAAAGCCTTCATTTTAAGCAAAAAATCAATTAAAGCGAAAATCTTTGTGTATTTTGTGATCCAATTTTGATAGTTATTACCCAGAAAAATGGCACAAGGGAAAATATTTATAATAATAATAATAATAATAATAATAATAATAATGTGCAAACACTATGGAAAATATGTAAACAAACACTGGTATGAACACCACCCAGTTCCGGTTACACAAATAGAAGATGTCACCATTCTATGGGATTACACCATCTACACAGAAAAATTGAAGCAAATAAGCCGAACATTATTGTTAAAAACCGGAATGAAAAAACTTGCCTATAAATAGATATGGCTTGGAACATTCGAGGAATTCGAAACATTCAAGCAATTGGAAAAACTGTCAAAATATAAAGACATGGAAATTGAAATAGAAAAATGTAGAAATTGAAAACAAGAATCGTGCCAATGATAGTAGGTGCACTTGGAATGTTAAAAAATGGAACAAAACAACACTTGGAAAAAATCCCTGGAAACCCCAGCTTAAGAGATATGCTAAAAATGTTCTTGTTAAGTATAGCTCACATTCTAAGGAGAACTTTGTCTATGTAACGCCAAGAATGTTAAAAGAGATAGAAAAACATGAAATGGAGACATAGCAACACATCACGACCTGCTTTAGGTCTTCACGCGGGTAGTGCGGCCATAGCAGAAATAGAAATATGATGAAAGATAATAATAATAATAATAACGCCAGTAGATAACTTGTCACCGTATAAATAATCTTGTAACGGAAAAAGATTTATTCTTCCTTTCCAATATCCCGTTATAGGTATTATAACATCCATGAGAAAATTACACTCTACTTCAGGGAGGGAATAGAATGTTTGCTAGGAAATAGATGTCAAACAGACATTGTTCTCAAAAAGATTTTGTATTTGAATATAACATAGAGATTTTCCTGTGTCTGGAGAAGCTATGTTTAGGAATATAGATTCAAATGGTCCGAATTCGTGTATGTCTCAAGCGAGGACATTGTCCACGAACAGAAAAAAGCGAATCTTGTGTTTTCAAAAATGGAGGGATGCAAGCAGAATTTTCAGTCTGTATTTTGGCAATGTATAGACTTCTAAGGGGAGTGAGATGAAACCTCTTCCCAGTTTACGGAAGTGGGGGCTAGTGTAAAAAACAATTTTACAGTTTAGTTGTTGAAAACAAAATGAATGTTACTGCCGCTATTGTCACTCTTTAGAGTGGGACCCCTAAACGGCTATTACGTGAATTATCACA
The DNA here is from genome assembly GCA_037127315.1 of Ascarosepion bandense. Classification (NCBI taxonomy): domain Eukaryota; kingdom Metazoa; phylum Mollusca; class Cephalopoda; order Sepiida; family Sepiidae; genus Ascarosepion; species Ascarosepion bandense. The sequence continues at coordinate 2,249,470 of JBBBDQ010000860.1, read as the reverse complement.
ACCAAAAGAAGATAAGCGCTTTCGGTATCCTTACAATGCCAAGGCTGATGTTTGTTATCTCTGTGTGTCCATATCTGAAAGAAAAAGTTCAAGTTCAACTTGAAAAATCTTACAAAAACTATATCAATCGGTCTCCAGTTATACGATAAAATACAGAACACTAGGTACTTATTTTTGTCAAAGAAGGTGAAAAAAATTCGAAAATTGTATTCAGTAATAAAGGAATTCAACCAATTTAAAATGGAGTTTTACGTCAGTGAAATAGTGAAACTAAACCATAATACACCGCCTGCAGTGGAAAGAACCTTAAGAAGAAATCAAAATCAAATACAATGTACCAAATGCTTAAACTATAGTAAGATTTACAGCCTCGTTATGGTCAATATTCCCCCCGTATCAAACAAGCTGATGTAGACGAACTGCTTACACATCAGTGATTATGTAGTGCTCTGTTATAAGCTGAAACCGGGGGGTTTATTCTTGCTGCACAGATCCAATGTTTGCTAACAAGAAATTACCAATCACATACACTAATTGATTGTTAAACCGAAATGCATATCCTGTAATGAAATCTCCGAAACAGTTGACCCACTAGTATCAAGTTTCACAGTTTTAGCATCTAATCAATACGAAACTCGGCATATGTCAAGCCTTTTGGGATAGTGCTGTGGATGAACGTACTGCAAGGCGTTAGTTTCGAAAATTCAAGTCGAGAGATTTGTCTCTCCATGATGAGCCTCGCAGTGGACGTCCACAGGTCTTGAATAACGGAGTCATGAAAGCTGGCATTGAAAAGGACAGTAGTCTAACGTGTGGCGAACTTCCAAAATAGTTCAAATTTTCCGATGAAATAGTTAGACTTCACCAGAACCGCCTAGGTAAGATGTACAAACTGAGCAATTGGTTTCCGCAAACCCTGTTGGAGGTCCACAAGGAACAACGAGTGACAGCCTGCGTATCGCTGCTTTCTCGCCACTGTACCGCATCCTTATTCAAACGAGTGCTTACCAATGATGAAAAGTGGGTTCTGTACAAAACTCCCAAGCGTTCCAGACATTTGTTGTCTCCTCAGGATGCTGTCCCTCACACCGCAAGATCGCCTAAGCACCTGCGCAAGATTATGCTTTGTCTAGTAGACATGTCTTCAAGTGGTTCATTATGAACTGCTTCCAACGGGCCAAACGGTCACTGGAGACATATACCCGCAGTAATTGAAATGTGCACAACAGGCATTGCGCCGGAAGGAGCCAGCACTGGTGAATCTCAAAGGTGTGATTTTCCTCCATGGCAACGCGCGAGTGGTCATGGATACCATAGAGCAACTTGAATGGGAGACTTTGTGCCATCCCCCTTATTCACCTGACCTTGCGCCATCCGATTACTACCTCTTTCACTCCCTGGATAATCATCTTCGTGAGAAATCATACACCAATGAAGTAGACTTGCGCAAAGCCCTCACGAACATCTTTGCGTCCCCCCACGAGTTTTACCGCAAGGTCATTGAACAGCTGAAGACACATTGGCAGAAGTGACTGGATACCGATGGTGATTACTTTGAAAATTACATATAAGTTACATATACTGTGAAGCGTTTTCTGTTTTTCCTTTAAAAACGGACAGAACGTTTTTGGTTACCTTGTAGTTACAAAGTTAGGATCTGTAAGAATATCATGGGGCTCTATATTACACACAGACAGATCAATGATACCTATCTTCCAGACATCGTTATAAAAGAGCACAGGAACAGAATGACATGGAAACCCTAGCATATTGTAATATATATTTGAAGATCGTCATAAATCTATCAAATACAGAAATCTTTAAGTGGAAATCTGAAGACTGTAGCATATGAGAACAACATTAATTAGGCTTGTAGCTGAAGCCCTCGGATTAACTGGAATATGCTCCAACAGATAACTGGAAGGAATTTCTAGTAGCTAATACCTTACAGAAATACAATACTGTATTCACTAGTATAACGCATGCATTACGAAGAACTTTATATATGCAAAATATGCGTATTCCATATTTTACAAAATGTTCGAGGAAAAAATATCATTAAGTAATTTTCTACTTTACAACAAAAATACAATACAATAATAATAATAATAAGAAGAAGAAGAAGAAGAAGCAGAAGAAAAAGAAGAAGGAGAGGAAGAAGAATAATCTCTATTGTGATAGAGACATTGCTTATGAAAAAGAACGGTACCGAAAATCATATGAATATAATCAATGGACTCTTCAGCATCTCAAAGTTACAAAAAATTAATTGGTGATAAACTGCACATATCATCCGGAAAGCCTTCTCTAGTTAAATGAAACGTCTTTAATAATAGTAATAAAGTGCTCTTTTCACTCACTGACCCCGTAGGGGACTCGGTAATTAAGCACTTAACATTATTCTCTGGCAAGATAATATCATTCGTAATAATATTAATGTTACAAAAATTGAAGAATGAAGGAACGCAAGCAAAAATATACTTAAAAAGATTAAATACGCTGAGAGATGTAAGAAAAGATTGTAAAAGAAAAAGAAAGGATGAGGAGGAGAAGGAAAGAGGATGTTCAAAAGAAGATCAGGTAACTTAAATGTTTTAAAATCTTCCGAATTTTACAAATTTATTAAAAACAGCATCGGCAAAAATACAAGGAGAAAAGTAGACCAAAATGGTGACATGTTAAACGCGTGACTGTCAAGAGATTCGGATTTGCTACTAATTGAAAAGGATTGTCCTATAAGAATGGGCCTCTTAACGCAAAAATTGGCATTTTTTCGAAGCATCAGTAAGGAAATCGTTAAGTCACGAACAGAATTGATGCTCTTGTCGGTGTGTTTTCATAGTCTCAGTCTCTCTCTCTCTCTCTCTCTCTCTCTCTCTATCTATCTATCTATCTATCTATCTATCTCGATATACAAGGAGCGGCAAAAGTAACACCATCTTTGGAATGTTCGAAATGATCTGGGGGTTATGCAGATCGACAAGAACGTAATGAAGTTTGGAGTATAACAGATGAAACGTTGTAATAACGGCAATAACGATGAGGACATTAGTTCGAGTGTATGTAAACAAGGATAAGTCCTGAATCTAGACATTCAGGATTTGGTGATATTAAAATATTTTTAAAAAATGTCAAATTACAATTAATTAGGGCTTGTTTAGCACATTTTTCGTTTACCAGCCGGAAAATTCAATAAATCTTATTAAAATAAATATCCCAATCGAAAGAAGGAACAGACAGTTTCAAGTGGGAGTGGCTAAAGTGTTTAAAATGTTGATAATTTACGTTCAGGTTAAATGCGCCCGGTTATCAAACCATGGAATGGACAGAATTTTGTTTCTCATCGGTGGAAAATATTCATCAAAATTCATGGCGAATTTGCGGTCTAAATAGTGTTTTAAAACCAGTTCGTTACTGTGATTTTGGTATCTTTATTTGTTTCACGGGCAATTTACACGTGTCCTTACTTTTAGAGTATCCCCTATAACGATACACACGCAGATTTCTAGAGTAAATGGTTAGCGGCAAGATATCTAATCACTAATCAACAATGAGGCGGATTTGCTACAAGTCCAGTGATGGAGACAGTTTACCGTTAGTTATTAACTAAATTAATTTATCAATCGATAATCTATTTACCGCTCTGACAAATGAATTCAATACACTTGTCTCAAACACGTTAAGCCTATCAGCTTTATGATAGCATATTGGATTGAACAAAATAATTTTGTATTATATATAGTAAAAATCATATATGAAAAAATGGTTATCAATAGAAACAGACTAACATGCGAAATTAAAAGTTTGCAATACCAAGATTAAAGTTAGTAAAGAAAATCGACGAAAGAAAGACAAAATAACGATTTCAAACAGATAAAGTGGTGAACAGACTAATTATCAAACAAACAAGATGTCGAATAGACAAAATGACGAATGAACAAAATTACGAATAGATAATGGCACTAACGGACTAAGTATTAAAATAACAAAATGACCAATGGACAAAATTTCGAACAGATAAATCAGTGTACAGAGGAAGTATCGAACGAATATAATGTCGAATAGATAAAATGATGAATGGATAAAATTTCGCACAGATAATGTAGCAAAGTGACTAAATATCAAAATAAAAAATGTCGAATGGATAAAATGAATAGACAAAATTTCCAACATATGATGTGGGAAACCAATTAATGTTGAATCGATAAAATGACGAATGAACAAAATTTCGAACAGATGAATTGGCCAACGGATTAGGTATCAAATGAAAAAATCTGTCTAATAGCCAAAATGACGTATGAAAAAAGTAAAACGGACTAAATAACGAATAGACATAATATCAAAATAATTATTTACCAGCTGTTTACTTGTATGCAAAGTTAAAGTTGTTTTGTTGTAGACACATTTCTTGCCTTTCGGCAGTTACTCTTTTTTTTCTTTTCGGCTCTTTATCAATTCGACTCTTTCTTCATTTGATGCTTAGTCTATTCGAACCATTGTCCATTCCTCACTTTGTCCTTTGACGCTTTGTCTGCGACACTTTTTGTCGATGCCCGGATCCAAAAAGTACAATAATCTAAATATCGAGGAAAAATAAATTAGTTTGATTTCTCATTTTAGTAACTTGGTAAATAAGACTTACCAATGACCTCTAAACACTTCTTGTTATGCGAATATTCAGGAAAATGCTGCAGTTTTAAATTTATTCAATGCTTTTACGTGGAATAAGGGAATCTTATTGACTGTCATTTTAATGCAGTTATTCAGTGTGCATACTATGAATGTACGTTAGCGCAATGAATATCCAAAAGCCGAGTTCGAATTAGTTGCATTCACTTTCACGCAGTTATTTCATCACTTCTCTCTCCAGCTATAGGTTAAAGAGCAGAAACGATTGAATTCTATAGCTACAGTTGACAGTCTACCAAAGAAAGAAATGACAACTTAATGCGTGTAAATATTCTGCCTAGTCTGCCATAGATCGAAAGAAACATGTTCGCTCAAAATAAGATTTATTGTACTTAAGTAATTGACACTATGATTGATATCATCTGCGAAAATAATGTATTGCCCTCCTCGAAACAAAAACAAAATTAATTTTTGAGAAGGCAATTTTGTTATATAAACCCTTTTGTTGGCGGGTATTATTTCTTCTGCAATTCACGAGACAACAAGTCGCTTCTTCTTCATCTTCCTCGTCGGCGAAAAAGATGTTCGGCTCAAAATGTCGTACTGCTATCCATTCGGCGTCTCTCATAAATGACGGTTCATAGAAACTTCGCAATAATTCAACAGGGAATAAACTGCTGCTTCTTATTTGCAGGTTAAATAAGAATTTATCTCAAATTTCATTTTCTTCAGCCTTTCACGAAAATCAATTTTTGTACCAAAAGTCTTTATCGATGGCAGTTGGTGGAACCCAATTCGACAGAGACTAAATCTGCAACCATTTTCTCGGAAATTAAACTGTGGCCAAAACTTCACAACATTTTTCTCATTGCAACTTGACGATGACGACAAAGATTGACTGGTCCCAAACGTTGTTTATATTTTCACAAGATAACTCGACGAAATATATTGAAAAAATAAGGACTACTTTTTCATGTTGTCGAAATCGACATCATATTTCTTATTTTACTTCAGTTTTTTATCTTTTAAACAAAGCGGTGATTTGGCTGTATTGTGAAGTGAGTAATTTGGTCGGAACACACATACGAGACGGAACAGCCAGAATGCCGGACCCTTACTTCAAATATTCTCTGCGACTCTCAAAACTACAACTGATCTGCTCTTTCTAACTGCTACAAAACAACGGAAAATTATTACTAAAATTTCAACTGAAACTTCAGCTGACTCTGTGTCAGCTGACGTTAGTAAAACAGTTGTCCCCTAACCGCTGTAACTTCAGGTGCATTTTGCCTCAGGTGTAGATCCTTTCTGACCCTTGACAGCCAAAACAATTTCTCGAACCACACGTGCATTTTGGCACATATTTGACATTTTAAAACAATGATCTTCTTTTAAAAATCATACAACGACAATTGAGTCGCTCCATGCAAAATACACTTCATGGCAAAATTCGACACCGACCAAGATATTATGAGTAACGAATCTGTAACAATTGCTGCTCTAATCGTAGTCCATGTCCAAAGGATTTCCAGGTTTAATCGAAAGATGAGTAATATCATCGGGTATTTTTGTCAAATCTTTCTATAAGTTGGAATTGAAATGAGGATGTCTTTTGCTAATTACATGTTTTACATTTTTCGATGGAATGAATCAATTTAATTCTGACGTATCAGTCTCTACATTTCTACTACTGTATATCAACATTGATTTTACCAGTTGCGTAGTTTTAATCGATGACTTCTTCTAAGTCTGTTTTTCTCCTTCTTTATGTTCCATGTCCTTTCGAAAGTAGATGATAATGAACTTCCACTTGCCCCTATCTGTTGTCGCTCATGATGTTTTCTTCTTTTCGTATCTGTCCCAAACACTGCTTAACTATCCACTTGCTCAATCCCATTAATTATGCTTTCTCCTATCTCTTTTTCATCTAAACGCACTGCGAGTATTATATTATCTAAACCCTCCTTTCTCAATATGTGTCCTCTGACATCAGCTGTCTCCTTCTGATGCTAAATATAAATTTTTCTTTTCGTTTGCATCCTTTCGTAAAGCTTGTCTTTGCTCACATGTTTTGTCCATGGTATACACATGATTCTTTTTTAAAATGGCATTTCTCTTACTTCGGATCTCTCCTTCATTTTTGAGAAGATCATCCAGAATTTGCTGTCATATAGAAGGAAGGATATCACATAACAGGTATTCTTTTCTTTGTTTCTAACGAGATTTTCTTCTCACTTAATACTCTGCTTAACTTTCGGAATGCTTTCTTGTTCATGGATATCCAGCTTTGGATCTCAGTGTTGCACTTTCCATACACTATCAGAACAATTTCTTCTTCTTCTATGTGCCTTGTTTCTTCAGGGCGTAGGCGATCATGGCCTTCCATGTTTCCCTATCTCTGGTGGCTCTGAGCACGCCTTCTGTTAAACCATGCAATCCTCGTTCCGTCATCTACCGGATTAGGTCCTTCAAATATGTTATCCGTTGCTTTCCCCTGTCTCTTTTTCTCTCTATCTGGCCTGTTAGTATCAGATTCTCTAAGCCCTCCTTCCTCACTGCGTGTCCCAGGAACTTCAGCTGTCTCTTCCTGATACACTATCAGAACAATTTCTTCTTCTTCTATGTGCCTTGTTTCTTCAGGGCGTAGGCGATCATGGCCTTCCATGTTTCCCTATCTCTGATGGCTCTGCGCACGCCTTCTGTTAAACCATGCAATTCTCGTTCCGTCATCTACTGGAATATGTTATCCGTTGCTTTCCCCTGTCTCTTTTTCTCTCTATCTGGCCTGTTAGTATCAGATTCTCTAAGCCCTCCTTCCTCATTTCGTGTCCCAGGAACTTCAGCTGTCTCTTCCTGATGCTCAGTAATAATTACATTTTTGTTTCCATCATTTCCACGACTTTATCATTGCTCACATGCTCGATCATTGATATTCGCATTATCCTTCTGTTGAACCACATTTCAGTTTCTTCAACTTTTTCTTTCATCTTTGATGCTATTGTCCAGCATTCACTGTCATATAGAAGGACGGACAGCAAAAAGCAATCTAGTACTCTCTTCCTAGTTTCTAGCGAAATTGTCCTGTTTCTTAATATCTTACTCATCTTCTGGATTGCCTCTTTCGCCATACCAATTCGCCTTCGTATCTCTGTGCCGGACATTCCGTCTTCTGTGATAACGCTTCCCAGTGTTTAAATTTTTGTACCTGCTTGATTCTGGTATCTCCGACCTGTATTTGGTATTTTGGGGTGTCCCTCCTAGGTAACTAATTTTCTGCACCTGTTTGATTTTAGTGTCCACAACCTATAGGTGTCATTTTGGAGTGCCTTATTTGCTGATTACCATGTATTTAGTTCTTTTTTTTAGTTTATATTTAGACATTTTTGCCAACTTTTCCTCGTTACAATCTATAGCAGGTCCTATAATTTACTTTCACTCTCATGAGTGTATCGTCTGTGTATCTTGTTTAGATTGTGGCCGCCGATGACGAATCCCGGAGGACTTCTAGCTCTCTTAGAATTATATTGTTATACAAGTTGAATAGATTCTGTGAGAAGACTCATTGACTCCCTAAACCTATTTAATCTAATTAATGTCTTTATTAATTTGGTCAAGCTAGCGATTGCCAACTGCTAACGTCTTATGATATTCAAAGCATCACCAACTAAATCTCTGACTTCCTTAGCAATTCTTCACCATGTTTTTTTTTTGTCACTGTCTTCTGATTGGTCTTATACTGGTTTACCTATAGTTTTCTAGTCGAAAATATAGCGTCAGCTGCATTCCTAACTACCTGCTGCTACTATCCTTTTCTGAACGAAAGTCTATATCACCTGCAGAGATAAACACTTCAGGTGTGTTTATTTTAGCAATTCGTTCGTTCGTTTTGTTAGTCTCTTGATAAACAGCTCCGCACACATATTAATCAAGGGGGTTTAATTTGGGAAGTTAGGTGAGCAGATATAATGGATGGTGTGGTCCTACATATTATTTGCAATCTATGAATGGGGTTTCCTGCTTTTAAGGCACTGTTTAGAGACATGTTGCTAGACAGAATATCTTCCAGCAGCCACTGCCTTGAAAAAGAGTAACACTACTTCCTCGAGGCAGTTGATGTAGGCTTCCATGTTTAAGTCAGAGACCTTCACCAACAAATTAGAGAGGTCTTTTTTCATCAGAATGATCAAAGTAAGTTCTCCAATCAGCGGTACCATCGGAATCATTATTAAACTCATCTAACTCTTCTAGTATTATCTGTACTTTACTAAGATTTACATCCAGACACTCAGAAATGATTGTATTGGAGATTCCGACGCGAATACCAAGTAGTACAGCGTGATGTTTCTTACTTCCGGCGAATTGATTTGCGTTATGGTGGGCATCTTTCTCATAGACGATCGCCATATGTCAGTCAGTCAGTTAAGTGCCATACATGATACACGCTTTGGGCGATCATGTTTCTAAAGAGACCTGAATGACTGGGCATTATCCCGCAGTAGGCTGCCGTTGCGTTTTGTGGTAGACTGGCTGCCAGCCAAGGTTATAGAACCAAATCTGTCCTGTTATTTAACTCATAACTGGAGGGAAGTGACGGATTAATACCTTTCCCAAGGGTATTTGTGCGTAAGTAAATGCAACGAATTCAACTGGAATTCGAACTCGGCACCGCGATTTGTCGTTCACTGCACCAAAAGGCTCTCCTATATTTTGCAGTCGACAAAATATAAGACACATATAACACGCATTCGCGACACTAATATTATCAAATGGCGTCAATTTAGTCATCTCATCCAGTATTTCCTTTTCCATATACTGATATTAATCTGTCCTCTCTACTGGTATGTTTAAGTTATTTGGTTGTGCAAATGTTCTATATGTAGAATATTCTTGTTGGTTTCATTTTTTAAATTCTGAGACTGTTCTCAAGCTAAATACTGAAGTCGACTGAAACCAACTTACACATAAAATTCAGCCGTCCATCCAGGCATTGAATACTGTTGTCATATCTGGTCAAGCGCCCCTTTAATTCATCTCGGCGTTTTCGACATTATCCAGAATCTGCAATGTTATCGATCTTAACCTGGCTGCTCGACTCCAGTCACTTTCTCACCAACCGGATGTGGCTTTTCTCTGTCTCTCCGACTAAGTTTAGCTCTCTGGTGGCCTCTCTACACAAATTCACTCGAGCAACTAACCTGGCAACAAGGTTTTACCATTTTACAGTTAAAACAACCAAATACAGCAGCCAGTTTTTTTTCTCGTACTTTTCACTTTTGAAACTCACTTCTGTATAATTAAAGAGTTTAATTCATTTTGACGAGAAAAACTTTCTAGCATAACACACTGGATAAATTTCCTTACAAAGCAGGCCTAGGAAAGGATTCAATATCATCTTTCACGAGATAATAGGAGAATGAATTCCGGAGGGGAGACAATATGTTGCAATAAACACGCCTCCATTTAAAACAGATATATATAATATCAGGTCATAAAACACCGATTACTACCATTCTGACAGATATGCAAAAATGTCAAACTCTGCCACGGGCCAACGCGTACATATTAAACCATAAATTAAAGCAGACAGATATATCATGAATCGTAAAAAGGCGCCCTCTATCACTTTAAATGCGAGGCGAAAAAGCCATATTTTAGTACTACGCACACTTATATAAACCATGTAAACACACACACATACATGAAGTAACCAACTTACAGTTACACACACGCATATACTCACAGTTAACGACAGCAGTACAAGCGAAAGTGTACCATTCGTTTAAAGGCACGGACTCACAGCAGACGGACGTGAATTCAAGCTCACCTATCATTCTGAAGATGAAATTCTGATCTCGAAATATTAATGAATAATAAATAGGTAATACCGAATATCTTCTTGTTGTAGAATAGCATCTTTTCAGCACACTTACCGATAGACTGGCTCGTAGCCTAAAAGTGTCTACGGGAGAGTGTCGTTTCTGATAAGTTAGGACAAACAGATAAATATTCCAAATGATTTGCTTTGTCGGCTATTCCCCATTTAGACTCTCTTCTTTTCTGTTCGTAAGTTTCACCTTGTTAGTTGTTTGTAGCCTATTGTTCTGTACTTTTTGTATATATCCGTTAGCACCGGATAGTGTACTGAATATATATATATTAAGCGCGCAGTTTTCTCAGTGTATTATTCACTTCGACGATACAACAATTCTGGTTGCCTGTTTGAATAGCGTTCATTAATGCATCCATAATAGTTTTCCCCAATTTTTTGATTGACAGATTAAACTAGAAACTCTTATATGAGAAAAAGCAAACACCATTAAGGCGAGAAAAAATGACAGAACAGAATCAAAGACATTAGATAACGATTGACAATGCGTCTAAATTTTTGAAGATGATGTGAAATATGCACATATGAAATTTACAGAAAGGTAGGTTACAAAAACGTTTCTTGATTTCTGTAATGCAAATATTGATACACTACCAAGAACTAGATTGCTCGTATAATGCTTGTACTTACTTTGTAGCATATTTAACTAACACTGCTGGTACTTTCTTAAAGCCTACTCTTCTGTTGTTGGTGTTGATGTAGTGTTTTTTGTTGCTGCAGTTGATTATTTTTTTTTTAATTGTAAAGAAGACCAGCATGTCAATCTATACTAAATGCACGGAAATATTCAAAGCAAATGAAAAAAGTATCACCATAATTATAAAAATTTTGATTCTCGCTTTCAGCAATAATTTTTAATATATCAACCGCTTATCTAGTTGATTTCATTTAGATATTTTTTTATCATATCACTCCGAGCAAGGCGGTAACGCCATTGATGTACAGGGGACTACGCAAGAGTGAAAAGATTTGGAAAAGAGAGAGCCGGAAACCACATCCTAAACAGGGAAAAAGGGATGAGTCTCTACACCTGTACAATAGACGTGGGTGGAGTGTGAACCGGGCGATAGTTTAGTGTATTTAATCCAATTAAAAAAAAAAAAGAAAAGAGAAAAGATTGGAAAAGAGAAAGCCGGAAACCACATCCTAAACAGGGAACAAAGGATGAGACAATACACCTCTACAATAGATGTGGGTGGAGTGTGAACCGGGCGATCGTTTAGTCTATCTACTCCAATGGAAAAAAAATAAATATGAAAAAGAAAAGTGAAAAGATTGTAAAAGAGAAAGCCGGAAACCACATCCTAAACAGGGAAAAAGGGATGAGTCTCTACACCTGTACAATAGACGTGGGTGGAGTGTGAACCGGGCGATAGTTTAGTGTATTTAATCCAATTAAAAAAAAAAAAAAGAAAAGAGAAAAGATTGGAAAAGAGAAAGCCGGAAACCACATCCTAAACAGGGAACAAAGGATGAGACAATACACCTCTACAATAGATGTGGGTGGAGTGTGAACCGGGCGATCGTTTAGTCTATCTACTCCAATGGAAAAAAAAATAAATATGAAAAAGAAAAGTGAAAAGATTGTAAAAGAGAAAGCCGGAAACCACATCCTAAACAGGGAAAAAGGGATGAGTCTCTACACCTGTACAATAGACGTGGGTGGAGTGTGAACCGGGCGATAGTTTAGTGTATTTAATCCAATTGAAAAAAAAAAAAAGAAAAGAGAAAAGATTGGAAAAGAGAAAGTCGGAAACCACATCCTAAACAGGGAACAAAGGATGAGACAATACACCTCTACAATAGATGTGGGTGGAGTGTGAACCGGGCGATAGTTTAGTCTATCTACTCCAATGGAAAAAAATAAATATGAAAAAGAAAAGTGAAAAGATTGTAAAAGAGAAAGCCGGAAACCACATCCTAAACAGGGAACAAGGGATGAGCCTCTACACCTGTACAATATACGTGGGTGGAGTGTGAACCGGGCGATAGTTTAATCTATCTACTCCAATTGAGAAATAAAAAAAAGAAAAAGTAGGGGCGTTGAGTTAACTAAGTTTTAACTTACTTAAAGTCCAGTAAATAATTTTTTTGAAAAAATACAAGACAAAAAAGCATTCGTTCAAATAACTATGAAACTTTTAAAATTAGCCACAACAAAAAAAAAATAAAATCAAAACAAAATCATGACTTACTATTAAAGTTGTTCCCAACCCCAAAAAACACGTGCGTAAACCAGTTGATAGAAGAATTATTAATTATTATTTCTCTAAATCATATATTACGCTATCGTAATTATACTTTAAATCAGGTATTATTCATTAAATAAATTAACAGAAAAACACGTAATAATCTTTGTTAGTAAAATACATTAATCCCCAGCTCCTACAATATATTTCTCGTGACAATTCCCATTAAACCGATTCACGAATAGTTTTAATAGATTTGAGAGTTCTGTCAGTATATATTGTTCAGTTTCATAAAAAAGATACGAGTCCTATTTTTTTATTATTATTTTTTTTATTATGTCATTTTTCATCATATTTCGATTTCTGCTATGGTCGCACTAGTAACCAAGGCTACGAGAAGACCTAAGGCAGGTCGTGGCGTGTTATTATGGCTCCATTTCATGTTTTTTCTATGTCCCCCATCACCCCTGCGTTACATAGACAAAGTTTTCCTTAGTGTGTGGGCTGTACTTAACAAGACAATTTTTTGTATATCTCTTAAGATGGGGTTTCCAGGGATTCTTTCAATGCGTTGTTTTGTTCCATTTTTTATCAATCCAAGTGCTCCTACTATCACTGGCACAACTCTTGTTTTCAGTTTCCACATTTTTTCTATTTCAATTTCCAGATCTTTATATTTTGACAGTTTTCCGAATTCCTTGGATGCCATGCCACAATCCGCCGGACAAGCCATATCAATCAACAGACAAGTTTCCTCTTTCTGGCCTTCAACAATAATGTCCGGCCTACTTGCTTCAACCTTTCTATCTGTGCAGATGGTGCAATGCCATAGAATGGTGACATCTTCTATTTCTGCAAACGGTACTGGGTGATGTTCATACCAATGCCTGCCCACAGATTTTCCATAGTGCCCTCACATTGTCCAATGTAAATACTACCCCACTCTACTGTGACGATTCCTGCACTCATTTGGGGCAAGTACAGAACATCCTGAGATTAGATGGTCTATTGTTTCTTGGTGTTTATCACATAACCTGCATTTTGGATCCACATTATTATGTATTATATTTGCTTGAATGTTCCTAGTGAAAAGACTTTGGTCTTGCGCTGCAAGAATAAATTTTCAGGCTCAGACTTTAATCCCGATGCACGTAACCATAGATGAGTATTAACTTTATCAACATTGGATTTATTGGCACGTTCTGGATATTGGCCATGCAGAGGTTTGTCTTGCCAGCGTTGTTTCATCTGTTCAAGAGCTTTATATTTGGCTTTCATTTTCATATTTTTTGCTGCAATAATTGGTTCTTGGCTTCTGTTTTCCTTTTCTACAGAATCTACTAAATGTAAATATTGTTTGTATTTATTGCCTTCTTTTATTATTGAATATTTCTTCTTTCTTTCTTCATGTTGCTTGACTAATTGTATCATCCAGTCCTTTGTTGTTTCTATGTATGTTAGGAAGCCAATAGTAGTTGTCTTGTATGAGAATTCTAGCTGAATAAGAACTCTTCCACCTTCTTTACGGGATATGTTTAGACGGTCTACATCAGCCTTTGGATGATTCATCTTATGCTTAGAAAGAGGCTATCTTGTTTTAGAATCCATTCGCCTGATGTCGTTTAGATTCCAGTTTAAGATGTTGAAACTATATTGGACAACTGGGATGGCAAAGTTATTAATGGCCATAATTCTCTTCTGAGAATTAAATTCAGTTTTAATATCAGTCGTAGCCTTCTATAGTACTCTTTACGCACTATTTCTTTCATTTTTTATGGTAAATGTTTTCACTCTCATTTACACCTAGATCTTTATAAGCTTCTCCTGCATTTTATTCTTTTATTGTTACAGCAATGTTACTAAGCTAATTTAGGATGTTTCTTGTAGTGATATACGTAAAACTGTAGATTTAGCACATTTATTCAAAGTTAATTTCATTCCAATGTCTTCGCTGAAGCATTTTATAGTTTGAAGGAGACTTTCTAGCTCGTTATCATTCTTATCATACAACTTTAAGTCATCCATGTAAAATGGTTGGCTTATTTTCTTTTGGGCTCTTTTGTAACCACATTCTGTCTTGTTAAGTTGACTGGTTAGTGCTATTAATTATATGCACAATAGTAAGGGAGACAAAGAATCATCTTGAAATATACCTCTTTTGATGTTTATTTCACCAGACATATAGGTTCCATTTATATGATCGAGGTAATGGGTTATTATTATTATTATTATTATTATTATTATTATTATTGTTAATATTACTACTATTATTATTACTAAATTATGTTTATTATTATTGATATTATTCTTGTTATTTATAACTATTTCTTTTCAAAATTATATAACCTATTGTGGTTGCGTGTTTGCTTTTGTTTCTTGTTCATAAATAATACTTTATCCAATTTTCTTTGATAGACCAATAAAACTAGAATCTTTTTGAATATTTTCATTATAGGAATAGTTTTTGAAATAACTTCCAAAAGCACCATATATTTCACTAATATTGGTAATATGTTTCCCATTTTTTCTTGATTCTATCACTGCATCGGATTTCACATTTTTACTGCTTTGAACATTTTTTATTTGGAATAAAGATTTTCAATGTCTGTGACTTTTTCAATTATTTATTTCTCTTTGTTATCTTCGTTTTCTTAACTATCATCTTCAATAACACTAGTCTACAATAAAAATGGATGATTATTGGATTATTTTGGTGAAACTTACAATTTGGCTTTGCTGATTCCGAATATAACATCCATTTTGCCTCATCACGTCAGGCTTTTTTTTGTCTATGAATGACTTTTTCAGCATTTATCAAATTATATCCATACTGGCCGATTTTGTATTTGAGATCTAAGAAAAAAAAATCCACTATTTAGTGCCAAAAACTATTGTATCATTTAGTTTCATGATTGAGAAATTACATAGTATTATTCATTCAATACAAGCTACTCAAGTTAGAGATTTACCGAATGAGGTCGTTTTAAGTGTATGATATAAGGATATGTAGGATAGATACCGGTTGACTCTAACTTTGAAGATTGTAAGATTGTACTGAGCGAGGAAGCAGCCAATTAGAAGTCAGTTCCACAGAGTAACAGTTCTGGGAGGAAATTACGTCTTAGTGTAACTTCCTGTTTATCAATGGAATAAGTAGTGGATGTTGATCATTTCTCTAAATTTGCTGTTACCTGCTGCTCTTTTGTGGTTGCGTGTTTGCTTCTTCATCAATAATAGTTTTCCCAATTTTCTTCAGTTAACAAAGGAAACTAAAAACTTTTTGTATATTCTCATTATAGAAATGGTTTTTAAATATCTTCTCAAGGCATCATACATTTCACTAATACTGGTGATATGTCTCCCATTTTTGTCTTGATTCTCTGACTGCATCGGATTTCACATTTTTACTGCTTTGAACATTTTTGATTCGGAATAAAGATTTTCAATGTCTGTGATTTTTTTAACGATTTCTTTCTTTTTGTTGCCTTTGTTTTCTTTACTATTATCTTCAATAATCGATTCCGTTGATTTTTCAACTCTTTGATCGTTTCTGTATCATTGCATGACGATATTAACAACCTGATTTTTTTTTTTTGCTTCTGTGACGTCTTTTATAATTCATCATCATAAATTCTACCGTGGTTAGTATTTACTCTTGTTTCAAACCAATCATTTCTATTCTTGGTTTTTCTAGGTTATTAATAACTTCGTTCCGTTTTTGATGAATACTGGTATAAGTGCTCTTTTAGATATTATCAAATGTTTCCTTTATCGTTTCTGATACTGTTTTCTCATCATTAGTTTCTGAAAGCAGGCAGCATTGATAGGCTGTGACTTTTCTGTTTCTCTAGAGGAAGTCGTGATCGATTTGTATTCTGGTCAGAGCTCATTTCTAATCATCTTTGAATGAATATTGATCGAAAGTTTTGCAACACGTTTCTGTAAGATGTTTGGCATAAAGTGTATTTAATTTGGCTGCAAATGTTTGCGGTTGTGTTGCTATCCTTGTTTTTCCTTGTGAGTTCTCATGTTGTTACGTGTCTTGATGGATGCTTGAAAAAAATACACAATGAGGTTTCTATAGAAGACAGATTGATTCTCCTATTTGTATTTCCCCCATAATGTGCATTATTATATCCGTGATATAATAACACTGCTGTTCAGGGACGGAACGGAATGGCCTAAAAGGAGAAATAATGTCTGAGAAGTTTCTTAACAGAGGACGGAAAGTGTGACTCTGATATCGGAATGCTATATGGTATGGGTAAGGATGCATTTTAGAAGTGTATTGCGAGGTATATTTTGCTAGAAATAAAAAAAGTGAGTATGGCAGCGAATGCTGAAAATATCAACAAATGACGAAATGACTTGAAACAAGGTAAATGCTGAGGATAATATGGAACGAACATGTGAGCAACGACGAGGTTTTAGAGAGGATGAACACGAAAAGAAAAATAATACTTAACATCAGGAAAAGACAGCTGAAATATCTGGAATATATTCCAAGGAAAAACAGCTTGGAGAATATGATGCTCACAGGACGGATATTGGGAAAGAGAGACAAAGGAAAGCATCGCGTGATATAGTTCATAGTGTTGAGCAGATGAATTGCAGAGTGGGGTTTGAGGATTATACCAGAAACAGGGACTGGAAGACGTAGAGTGCCACGATCACATATGTCCTGAGGGTAAATGGTACATAGAAGAAGAAAGACAGACATGCTTTATTCTCAGTGAGAATTTTATATTACTAATACATTCATAAACTATATATACATATATAAACAAATACCACATACAGTAGCAGCCATAATATAAGAAATGGAAACAACAAACGTGTAAATATGTGTATTACTTAAAATGTAATGCATGATAAGCAATGAAATTCTTACTGAATAAAGATTCGGATTTTTATGGATAAATATTATAAAGTTACAAAAATTTAAATAATAGTGCGTTTTTTTTTGTTTTTTTTTAATGAAGATTAAATAGAACAAAGGAAATAAGCTACTGGACAAAGTTATGGAACGATGTTAATACTTTGCATAATCTTTTAATTTACATTGTTAAAGAAATCGATGAAGCTTTTCAACAACTAGTAAAAGTTCATTTATCATTTGGACTTATTTTTAAGGAATATGGCAAATTCTACATGCAAAACGCTCTCTTAAGAACAACTCATCATCGCTAAATATCAAGAAAAAAAGTCAATTTCAGAAATTTCTAATATTTTTCATAAGTCTAAATGTCGTTCATCGTGTAATTAGGAGATATGCAAAACCAGAAACGGCAGACCTCCAAAACATCACAAAGAGAAGATCGAAGAATTGTTAGAATATCTATAAAAACCGTTTTGAAACTGCTGCAACAATTTCCCGTAAATTTAATGACGACACAGATAATAAGATCTCAAGGAAAACGATTGCTCGCAGGTTAAAAAATGCAGGATTGCATACCAGTATTCCAGCATCAAAGCCTCTCATTTCAAAACGAAACCAAACGGCATGTCTGTAGTATGAGAGGGAACATGTTTGGACTAATGCACAATAGGATACAGTTCATTTCAGTGACGAGTCCAAGTTTACTATATTTGTGAGAAATGATATAATCTGCAGGGGTTGGCCATATCATCCGCGTATATATCAATATCAATGCTGAGATTTACAAAAGTCTTTTTCAGGAGCGTGTGGTACCAAGATTACATCATAATCTTTATGAATCTCCTATTTTCATACAGTTTAATGCACCTGGCCACAAGGCTCAGAAGATTATTGCTTTATTTGAAAAAGAAAGAATCGCCCTAATGAAGTGGCCCTCTCAGAGTTTCGACCTGAATCCAATAGAAAATGTTTGGAAGATAATTCTAGAATTAAGAAAAGAAACCCGAAAAACCAGGATACCCTATGGGAGTTACTGAAAGACGAATGAAAGGGAATTACTGCTGATTTCTGCAAGAAGTTAAGTAAATCATGTGGTCAACGATGCAGAGATGTCATTGAAAATAAGGGCATGCTTACCAAATATTAACTTTTGTTGATATTTTGTTCACAATCAAGTATTAAGAAGATCGTTCCTCAACTTTTGTGCATTAGCTTATTTCCTTTATTCCATTTAATCTTTATTTAAAAGAAAATATTATATAAATTTTTGTAAATTTGTATATTTATGCATAACGCCATAATCTTTATTCAGTAAAAATGTCATTGCTAATCATGCATTAATTTTTAAGTAATACACATATTTATATCTTTGTTGTTTCCGTTCCTTATATTATGGCCGCTACTGCATATCTAAACAGCAAAGCAGAATTTAAGAAGCAAAAACAGTAGGACTTGTATCTGGAGAAACATCATTGTTAATTTTCAAAGTATTTTTAATGTACGATTCACTGGAAAAAGAGATAATATTATTACTACAATTAAAAATACGTTACGGTTTTAAAAAGACAATGTTATTACATAACAAATAAATACATCATTATGCTAATAATTATAGTTTAATATCTATAACTCAAAAATTTCCGCCGTTATAGAAATGGAACAATGGCAACTTTTATATGGGGTATTGCAATTTTGAAATAAAATCGAAACGCCTCAAATTGAAATACTTTAGAAAACTAAAAGATACTAATTAAAAGATATTTTTTTTTTATTTTGTTCATATTCAAAGTTATTTTTTTTATTTTTGTAGAATCGGGCTTGCGAGTTCGATTCTAAACTGCAACTAATTGCTGCAGACAAAATAAGACAAATCCAGTCTTCTTTCTGCAACTGCGCACTCATAAAATTGGTGATATCGAATGCATTGAAGGAAGAAGACGACATTTTCACATGACTGTAATCACGTGTTTTCGCATTCTTTATTTTAAGCGTCGTTCTTTCCGCATCTCTTTCAACCATTCCTGTTCCTTTTCTCTCTGTCTTAGTTTGCAAATCTTTTATTTAAAAAACTACCGTGATTAATGTTAATTAAAAATATCGATCTGTCTCACTGAAGAAGCAGTCCTCTGTTCTCTTTATGCTTTCGTTTCGTTTCGTTTTTTTTTTAATTACTTTCTCAAACTGTTGCGATTCGCTTTATTCCTATTTTTTATCGGTTTGTTTCAGATTCTTCATATGTTATGCAATAAAGATTCTTCTTTAGTGTTCCGGCAAAGAGAACATAAAGAACAGAATAGGAAACCAGGAACATAGTCAACTGACGAATATATAGAAGTATATACAGTATACATATTCACCGATGAGATTCTTTATATATATATATATATATATATATATATATATATATATATATGAAAAAAAGAAAAAAGGGAAACTTATATTAGCCGACGCGTTTCATCCTCTGACAAACATTGTCAAGGCAAATGTAATTTTTGGTATAACTGCGATCATGAATAATCATCAGATGAGCGGAAAATTCAGGCAAGTTCATAAACATGAGGTAATACTTTACAATATCTCATAAACGAAAGTGTGTGGGAGGTATTTTTTATTTTATGAATGCAAAAAGAAAAAAAATGATTGAAAAATCAATAAAATGTTTACGCCTGTATATAAATACTTGTCAAAAAATCAAATCCTTACATTTGGCTTGATAAATTCCCCCAGAGAATGAAACATCTAGACTGTATCTGAAATTCTTAAACACTCACATACACGCACACAAACACACACACACATATTAATACATACATATGTACATGACAAAATGCAATTATAGACATTTGTTTATATTTATCAGATGACGTATTGTAATTATTTACACTTTTTACATTGTTTGGGCTGTTCTCATCTTCATTGCCATATTCACAATGTTTCGGTCGTTGTACGCTCAGACTTTTATCAGGATCTGTCTCTATTTTTGAGAGGACGTATTATTATTATTTATATTATTTACATTGTTCGGACTTTTGTCCTCATCTTTGTTGCCATATTCACGATGTTTTGGTCGTTGTACGCTACGGCCTTTTGCAAGAACTGTCTATATTTATAGGATAAGGTATTGTAATTATTTACAATTTTTACATTGTTCGGACTATTATCCTTATCTTTGTTGCCGTATTCCCGATTTCAACCAAACATTTGTTTGGCGATGGGTGTTAATGAACGTACACACAGAGAAGGCATTATCGCTAATAATGGATAGAGTGGCCACGGATTCATCCCTGGTAGAACGTACCAGAATACCAATAGTTAACCTTATGGAGATTATTATATTCTGTACACAAACAAAAACATTCGGAATTCTGACACTTATAGGCAAGACGAAATGTTATTGCTGGCTAACATATCAACAGCAATCACTCACATATAAATGAAATAATTAATTGAGATGGAAATTAGAATCCATATCCCTAAAACTAACTCGATGGCTAGGATACGCAGATAAAACCTTTATACTCTGGTCATACTAGGAAGAAAGCCAGTTAAAACTGAACCGTATTAACCCAATAAGATCATCGATACAGCCCAAAATGAAAAATAAAAAAGAACAACAAACTAGCATTCATAGACTTTCAAATATCTCGAACAGTGCATTGGTTCAAGATATCTGTATATTGCAAGGAAACATTCACCGGAAAATATTTCAACTTCAACTTTCGCCATCAATACTTTTTTTTAAAAATCATTTCACCCCGAGCAAGGCGTAAACGCCACTGATGTGCAAGGGGCTACATAAATGTAAAAAGATTAATTAGAAAAGAGTGAGGCGTACAAACTAGTTAGAAAGGAACAATAGAAAGCTGAGAAGGCAGGTGCGATGACAGATACATAGGTGGAGAGAAAGGGAAGGTTATACAGGGGAGGGGAGAGAGTTAGAGTCCAGTGGTTAGTAGATGAGTTTGACTTTGCATTTAAATTTCTGGAGGTTGTAGCCGTCAGGAAAGCAAGAATACGGGAGCGAGTTCTACAGGCGGGAAGTGCGAGAGAATACTATGTAAAGAAAGGGATCATCCGCTGCTTACAACATTGAACAATATCATAAGAGGTGGCCCAGAGATATATGAACAAGAAATGCATAAGAATTGTACCCTAGAACATAACGAGTAACCTAGGTACATCATTGAAGCTAAAACAAACTGAAATGGAAGAGTCCAAGAGGATGATAACATTAAAAAAAACTGCCTTGGTCTGCTTACCTTTTTGAGTATAACCTCCCATACAGGAGAAAATAATTAAGGTCTGTGTGTAAGACACATCATGCAACTGAGGTAAAGATTATAAAGAAGAACCGGGCCACCCTCTTAAGAGAAGGCATCAAGAATACCGTAAAGTGCGGGGAAAACTGAAAAATCAGGCGTAGCTGACAAAACATGGAAGGAAAAGAGAGATCACTGCACCTCGTGGGATGAAATTGAAATGATGTGGATACATGGTACAATCGATAAAATTGTTGGTTAAATCTAGTGCATTGAGCTAAGGATTTGTGAGTTCAGTGACTATAACAACCTAAACCGGTGAACGAAATAAAGATTTCAAATTCCAATCAATTGAGAAAATCCCGAGCTTACAACCCAAACGTCGTGAATATGGCAAGAAAAATGAGTTCAACAGCTCGAACAATGTAAACAGTGTAAACAATTCTAGGTGATTATATCTAACTACAATAAAGCTGGTAAATAATAAAAGAGCATATAAAATATAATAAAAATGAAGAATAAGAAATAAGACATAAAGGCATGTTTCAATTTCAGTTCTACAGCATAGCCTTGTTAATAGACTAAATTAATTAAAACCCTTGAGTCTAAGCTAGATGTAATCTAGATCCGGATGCTGGAAAGTATACTTAGAATATCTTGATCACAATATCTGACTAAATCACAGCTCTATTGACCAATTTATTTAAGTAGTGTGACGTGGTATTAATGTTAGCAAGCTTGACCCACGCAAAACTATTATACCTATAAATGTTTTGCTTTGTGCCACATCTATGCGAACGGCGCTTAGAAAATCAACTTGTGACCCATCCTTTATGGCGTACAAATCATATATCAAGCACACATAGTAAAATTGCACACCTGCAAAATTGGATCCAAACGGCTGAATGCATTTTGGAATAACCCAACCATAACAGACAAAGTCAAAAGTGGCTCAAAAGACTAAAAGCATTTCGGAAAAACCCAGAACTAAGAAAATGTCAGAAGTTAGTGTAAAAAGCAAAATTCTGTATCCTGATTGGATTAAAAATAAAAAATGAATATATGATTTTTTCATACCTAGAAGTGAAAATGCGGGCTGAAGCGGTTCACATGACCAGATTCACTACTTAAGAACATTCCGTGAACGGTCAAAGGCGGTCAGAATCGGATCGGTATCGGATAGCATCTCACAATGTAAGCTGACTCAGTCACGTCTCGTCGACCTCTTCTTTCAAATTTCTTTTCTTAATTTTTACACCACACTGCCAAAGAGAGCAACCACAACCACAACGACAACAGGACGCGTTAAGTACAATATTTTTATTTGTTTTACCTTCTCTCTCACCCTGTTGCGAACATACCAAAAGGGAGAAGAACATAAGACTTTACATTCTGCTACTCTCATTATACGTCAGGGACACTTAGCTACTTGCTACTATCAAACCATGAACTATAAACTTCTGCGGACATTTTAAATACTTACATTTCTCTTTGAACAATGTTAACTACAAAACTACATGTATTTTCTCAATTAACATTATTCTTCCGAAAAATATGTTATACTGTTTATACAGTTTAGTTAACGAAATGTCACTTATATTTTTCTTCTTACATTTTTGTTACTTTGTTAATAAAAGTTTTACTTTAATGTAGAAACAGAATAATTTATCCTTTCATATCTCAACATCCAACCTTCAACCTTCTGATATTTTGAATTGTGGGGACTTCGGATGTGTTTGGCACAAGGCCACTTTACCAGTCATAGCCAAGGCCCCTACACCTTGATATTTCTACAATTTTACATGATCTCAAAATGCGCTTTGTAGGGCACTGCTTGCAAACAAAAGCAAAACTTGTGATTGATCTACTGATCTTGACATTTAGCAATCGGGCAAAACGGGCTGGTCGTTCAACAAACATCTAAATTAACTCTGCCATCCTAATAATATTCCAAACTTGATGCAGGGGCATAATGTGCAGTGTGGAAGAGTCATGAGTGTCCGAGCTACCTTAAATAAATAATAAAAAGCATTGGTACTGGATTTATATACGGAGAAGCTTGTTTTACCTTTAAGTAAACATAATGGAATTTGCATTGCGGTGCAGTGGATATCGTCTAGGAATGAGTAGACAGTAGCACGTGAATGCTGTCCAAAGCGGCCAAAGATGCAAACATTAGCGGGCAAGGTATTAACTTCAGTATTTTTGAATGAGCATGGTATTTATTCATCGATTGCTTTGAGAAGGGAAGAACTATAAATAGCGAATACTATATAGCATTATTAGTGCATTTGAAGAAAGTAATCAGTAAAAATCTGCCACAAATGAGGAAGAAAAAGAGATCTTTAACCAAAGCAAAGCAGCGTGTAACAGGTCGATCACAACGATGGCAAAACTACAAGAATTGCACTTTCAATCGCTTTATTATCTACCCTATTCTCTACATCTGGCAACAAGCGACTACTAGTAGTTTGCAGACCTTAACAGAATGCTCCAAGGATAAGGGATTTGGCTCAAATGAAGGAGTGATATCGGAAATTGAGGAGCATTTTGAGGATAAAAAAAATCATTCTACTAAAAAGGCATAAAATTGTTAGAGAAGCGTTGAAATCAGTGTATCACTCTAGAAGAACACTATGTTGATGAATAAAGTAGAATTTTTGCCTAACACGTTTTGTTTTATTACTTAAGCCCGATATGTATTGAGTGATTTGTTTTTTCTTTTTTGTCGCACCTCTTCTGGTTTCTTTTTTTAATTCTAAACATCAAAAATTAAAAGTGACGCTTATTACTTAAATTTTTGTATTCTGAATTCATTTTCTTTTCTTTATTTTTACTTTATATGATGTTTATTTTTATTGACTTAAGGAATTTATTGACTTGCTTGGGGTGAAATGATAGAAATGGTATCAAAGACGTACGCAATAACATGAAAACATTTTTTCTGCGCAATATATTCACTATTGCGAGACCAATTTTTATCAGCTTAGACTTATTTTTTAATGTTAATGCTTTATTTTTAAAGCTAATTTATGTTCAGTAAAATATTCCAATCGATATTTCTGTCATTGTCATCTGGTTACTCAGGATTCGGGCAATATGAATCGAACATACTTTTGTTTCAAATGTCCGGAATTATTTGACGGCAATCGAGATATACCACAATCATAACAGATTGACATTTTGACTTTTACATGCATTACAACTCGTATATATATATATATATATATATATATATATATATAGAGAGAGAGAGAGAGAGAGAGAGGGAGGTTGTTCCAACGACAGAAAATGGTATATGTGAGAATCTGTTAACGTTTTATTTAAATTGTAGGTTTATTGTTATTATTAATATTATTTATCTATTGTATAAAACATTAAGTGTTCATAATTGTAGCTGTGTAGGTACGCGTCTTTCGTGTCAAAAGTTGACAATCTCGACTTTAAATCTCAAAATCCGTTTTAGACTCGAAATACTTATAGTGACACAAATAGCATTATGGAAATTCAATGTATTATACAAAAAAAAATAATATTAATGATAATAATAACAATACATCTACACTTTAAACAAAATGTTCACGGCCTCTCTCACTTTTTCACACACACACACACACACACACACACACACACACATATATATATATATATATATATATATATATATATATATATATATATATAGCCTTTGAGATTTGAAAAAGAATCACTCAACCGGCGGTCGAAAGCAAGGGAAAATTTAATCGTCCCAAAATCATTTTACCCGGCCGACTCCATTTTCTTAATAGTCGCCTTATGTAAACATAGCGTGAATCGCTGACGGAAAACAAAAAATGGAATTTTAATTAAAATTTCGAACGTGTTAGAAAGGATTTAAAATTTTTTTTAAAATAATAATAACAAAATTTGATCTTTCCTCTTAACAACAGCATAAACTCTTTGATGATAAAAACTTTGTTTTAAGTTTAAGCTCTTTTGACATCATGATATACTGTTCTTTTTTACAATTAAGTGGAAGTACCTAAATTATTCATTTCTTTCTTCTGTTTGACGACAACCTCTATCTCATAGATGATAAAATATAACAAATCTGATTTTCTGAACAATTTTCTATAAAAAAAGTACTTGCATAATTTCCTTTTTCTCTGCGTGTTTGAAAGAAGTATGCGTATTTTTTTCTTTCTTTCAAATTTTCGTTTACTTTTCGTAAATATAGATATTGAGTCAAGGATAATATTTTTGTAAATGACTTCCTAAAAATCTGTGAGCGTCTTTAATCTGGGCGACAGAGACATTTTGGCTCCACTCTGGAAGCGTTAATTAATTAGTTTGCATTGACCGGGACAATAAAAGCGAGACCAAAGAGTTCAATAATGTCATTGTAGGTCATTCTAAGTAATTTGTGAATCTTCAATGGCATACTTTTGGGATGTAAAAGGAATCAGATTTTCTTTTTTTTAATCGACCGCGGGTGTGTAAAGCAATAAACCTTAATCACCCAATTTCTTAATCGACTGAGTTGATCGGGCGAGTGAAATTTCAATGGCTGTATATATATATATATATATATGGTATCCCACAAACAAAACACTAAATTTACATTTACACCAGGAAAAAAATTTAACAAATGCAAAAATTCATCTATTTCTGAGATGAACTATTTATACTTGTTCGTTCTGTTGACCTCATCTTTATTGTCATATTCACGAAGTTTCAGTCATTGTAAGCTCTGATTTCTTCAAGTGACTGGAATATTGAACCGAACACATTATTTCGATCACTTGGATGGATTCATCTAGACATTTATTTCAGAGGATAAACGCCTTTGCTAGATCAAGCGATTTGACCCAAAAACTTGTGAGTTCATTAATTAACGACAGCAGTAGCAAGCAATAAACTTAAATTAAATAGAGATAACTAAGTTATCCGGAAGTGGGTTGAATCAATAAACGAGGACAATATAACTCAGTGATTGAAATGAATGGTTCAGTTTAAAATTTTAGTAACCTGAAGAATTTCAGAGCGTTCAACAGCCGAAATTTCGTGAAAATGTCAATAAATATGAGGACATCAGTCCGAACAACGTATATAGTATGAAAAAGATACCATATATACTTTCCTATCATGGTACTTTTGAAGACCTAATTCTGAAGCTAATTTTGAATATTAGCTGCCGAATCCTTAAAAATTAGATTCAAAATTATGTCTTCAAAATTCGTATGGTACACGAGTGTACACGGTACTTTTGTTCAGTTTGAACATCGCAGCTAACATTTGTGTTTTTGGTTTGTTATAAACGTCTAAATTTCTATTTTTTGCTTCTAATAATTGTAACAAACATTGCATAAATAGTACCTGATGTTCTTGCTTTTACGTGTGATATCTTGGAGTATCGAAAAATATCACACTTAAAAGATTATAAATTCATCATTTATCAAATAGTGGGCCCATTGATATACATCTATAAATTTAAAGCGCAGATATTAAGATGATTATTTTCTTTAAGAATACCATCTTAAGCGGAGATTAAAAAATGCCAATAAAATTTGCCAGGATTTCGTAGTTTGAACACCCTATTTAAAACTTGTATTTTTGTTCTGAATTTAAAACTTTTGCTTTTGTTTCCAATAACTGTAACAATCATTCTAATAATTAAGTAAACGGCACCAAATTTATTGTCTCTTTTTATGAGGCACCCTATATATATGTTTCATTCTCTTATCGTGAAATGTGTAAAGAATCTGGATTGGAGAACATGTTGTTTGTGCTTTTTTAAATGCGATAGTAGCCCAGCATTGCTGCAAGCAACAGATTGACACTGAAAGATGAAATTTGTTGAAGCAGAATTTTGATGGTGTCTCTGCTTCAGAGCTTGAAAAAGTCTACCCTTCAAATTAATGATAAATATTTTCCACTAGTCCTTTCGGTTTGATGCTTGAACTTCCTAGGTTTTCAGATCAAAGGTGAGATCAAAGTTATTCAATTAGTCTTGGTAGAGTTAGTGTTGACTTTGTACTGATCCCTTGGAGTTTGGTTGTCTTCCATGCAGCATCTTTTTGGCAGCCTCTGCTCATCCAATCTCACAAAATGACAAGCCCACCTTTCAATTTCTGCTAGCATTATATATATATATATATATATATATATATATATATATATATGATTATGATTACTGTCATATCACGTTGAATACACCGGCTCAGCTCTCGATTACTGTAATTAAGCAACGTTGATCCTGGTCAGTACTTAGATGGCTGACCGCTTGGGAATACCAGGTGCTGTAAGCGTTTATTGACGGATGTGCGTTGTGGTGCGGTGGATGTCGGCTTAGAAAGAGAAATCGGTGAGCCGAGTTCCAATTCCAGTCGAACACACTGCATACACTTACGACCTGGTACTCTTGGGGAAGGTATTAATCCGACCCTTCCCTCCAGTTCTGATGACATCTGCTGTTCATACGATCTGTGGCGGACTTCTGCACCGATTGTTTGTTATCAGCAGTTCCAAAAAATGTGGATAGTGCTACACTATTCTTCACCACTCTAAACAATTCTTCGTGTAGGAGTCTGAGTTAAACACCCATACGTCGAAATCGACGGTAGAGTCCATCATAATATATGTCAGTCAGTTAAGTGCCATACGTGATACACGCTTGGGCGATCATGTCTCGAAAGAGACATGACTGACTGGGCAGAAGATTATCCCGCAGTAGGTTGCCATTGCTTTCCGCGGTAGACTGGTTGCCGACCAAGGTTATAGAACCCAATCTGTCCTGCTATTTAACCCATAAACGGAAGGAAGAGACGGATTATTACCTTTCCCAAGGGTATTTGCGCGTAAGTGAATACAATGGATTCAACTGGAATTCGAACACGGCTTCCCGGTTTCTCGTTCCGAGCCGATATCCACTGTACCACAACATACATAATATATGTACTAAGACGAAATATCAACACAAAATTAAATGGGTATAACTTCAGAATTTATTTCAGCAGTTCTAAAAATTATAACCTGCTTTTTTAAACCGGGTGAAGATAAATATTAATTTCACTCAGAATAGTAAAAAAACAGCGTTTTAGAGATGTGAAATAGGTTAGGTCAAGGAAACAGGAAAGTACATTTAAAATTGAAATCTGACAAAATTAAAAAACATGAACTCACACATATGCGCAAAATGAAGAAAAATCATATACATAGACAAAAATGCAGGATAGATTTCGACATACACAAAATAAGCACACAGAAAAAACTTATAAGAAGCCATATAAGCACACAAAAAAACAAAAAGTATTAACACAAAAAAATGAAAATAAATTTATAACAGTGTAAGTATGTGTGTTTTTCTCTCAATATTTTAAATTGCTCTGAATAATATTTATTGAGCATTCTACTTTTCACTGTGTAATATTTTGTAATAATTCGACAGAATAGTTTAGATTATACCCTCTGTTTTTATGAGTTTGTTATTTTCTCCTGTAATGAGTTAACATTGCTGAAGATGAGGTAAATATCTCGAAACATAGAAATTTCTGTGTTGCAATATAAACTTTATCAACTTTAAATAAATTCTTAATCATATATAACGTACACACACACACATATCTATACGTGTGTGTACGTTATATATGTATATGTGTATGTGCATATATATATATATATATATGTGTGTGTGTGTGTGTGTGTGTGTGTGTGTGTGTGTGTAATGTGGGTCTGTGCTTTTGTGTGTATTATCTTGAGAAAATAATGAATTTATGTCTCAATCTGTTATTCTGGGTTTGTATGTAAACCCGGGTGAAAGTTTTAAGATTTTTAAAAACTTATCCGTAATTTTAAATGTCAGTTATTTTAAACTTCTAGTCGTGCGTTACTAAAGACACCTTGTTGTACGTTTAAAAACAAGAAAAACGTTTGTAAATCAGTTTTTAAAAAAACATTTGAAGATACAGAATGATTGAAATAAACGTTGCTAGCTTCCAAATGAAAAATATTCAAAATCTCTACATTATATAACATATAATATATAATGAGCACTTCTTATTACAACTGTATACTGGTCTAATATAATTATGAGGAAGAGCTAGCAAAAAATAATTAGATGAATTAAATGAAAAAATAGTCGCTATTTGTTAATTTTGGGCATGCGTGTTATTTGTTTTTTATTTTGTCGACTGAACATTATAGTAGAGTCAGTTGGGCACCGTCTAAAATTTAGAAACGGCATGCTTTACTGATTGGCATTCTCACAGCTAACGCCTCTCAAATAAACTTTTCCCATTTTTCCTTAAAATTCTTTAAATCTATCTATCTATCTATCTATCTATCTATCTATCTATCTATCTATATATATATATATATATATATATATATATTATAATCGTGTCACTACAAGCAAGTCATTTTACTGCCTCTGTTGTGCAGGGGGATTACATTGGAGTTTTTTTATGAGGAGTGAAAAGTTGCAGGGGCTGTCAGTAAGAGAGTAGGAGAGGGAAGAGATTACTGATGAAAGTGGGGTGGACGAAGAGGATTGTTACGAGGAGTGAAAGGTTGCAGGGGGTGTTAGGAAGAAAGTAGGTAAAGGGAAGAGAACACTGCTGAGAGTGGGGTGGATGTAAAAAAAAGCATGAGAGAGAGGATGTAAGTTAGTGAGACAAGAGATTACTATTGACTTTAGATTTAAATTCTTGGAGATTGTAATTGTCAAGAAAGCAAGTCTGTGGAAGAGAATTCCACGGGCGGAAAGTGCGAGAAAAGAAGGTGTTGGAGTAGAAATTGCGTTTACAATTTATTGGTTTCACAGTAAAATGGTGGGACCTAGTTGCTAATGTTGTGGCTCAAGGAAATTCGTATATAGTGGGTTCAAGTGAGCTAAGTTCATCGGAGAAGAAGCCGTGAAAGTATGTGTAGAAGAGACACAGGGAAACCACACTGCGTCGGTATTAATAGCTGCCAAGTAGGAATCGATCACATTACAGATTTTCCATTGGATTTGGTCGAGGACACCTAAGTGGATAGCAGGAGCACCGGACCAGATATGGCAGCAATACTCAATGCACAGGGGGATGGCAGACTTGGAACGACTTGCAGTATTGGAACGACTTCATGAACCGACTTTCTTAGCAGCAGATTTAGCTATGGATTCTATATAGTTATTCCAATTGAGGTCTGGTGTGGGAGCTAACACGAGGAGGCACAGCGTTTCACTTTCAGGGAGAGAAGCCTGATCCATGTTAATGGATGTGAGGAACGATTGTCTGTGGTGGTTATTAGATAGCAGCTTCGTTTTGGAACCATTAAAATTTACGAGCCATTTCTTACCCCAGTCCACCACGGATTGGAGGTCATTTTCAAGCTCGGCAACGAGGTTTGCTTTGTCAGCCTCGGTAGATTTTTGATCGAGACGAGAGTAAACCGTAGTGTCTTCAACATATATGCCCACTTGGGATGTTATTACATCAGGGAGATCGTTTATATAAGAAAAAGCGTAGGACCTACAATAGCGCCTTGAGGGACACCCGCATTCATGTGATAGTATTGGGAGGCTTGTCCGTTAAATACCACCCTCATTGTACGGTTTGAAAGGAAAGAATGGATTAGGTCAAACAGTTTTCCAGTGATACCATAGCCCTGCAGCTAGCATAGAATGTCAGCATGCCAGACTCTGTCAAACGCTTTGAAGATGTCAAGGGCCATAGTTCGAGCTTCGCCGTTTTTGTCGAGGGCATGGTGTATATACTGTTTGTCAGAGAAGAGTCTATGAGCTGTAAGATGTTGTACCACCTCGGCGTTGATGATGGCTTCGAACACATTGCCAAAGATCGGTAGGAGGCTGATAGGCGCGATAATTAGCGGAGTCAGAGGGTTCTCCAATATTTTTATATATAGGAACCACGGAGGAGGATTTCCAGCAGGCAGGAAAGCAGGAAGCAGAAAGGCAGAAGTTCTAGAGTTTGGAGGGAACAAAGGAGCATTCAGAAGCACATTTCTTTAGGTCAAGATGGGTATTCCGCCGCCACCGCTTGCCTTATGGGGGTCAAGCTTAGAAATTATTTTGAAGACCACAGAGGGAGTAATTGGTATGTCACTCAGTTGGGCCTGGGTTCGGAAAAGCAAGTCGGGTACAGATGTTCCAGACGAGTTCAGTGTCGCGTTAGTGGAGAATCTGCGAGCGAAGCACTCAGCCTTGTCTGTTAAAAAAGTGAGGACTTCAAATTCGTTGATTAGAGCGGGGATTGAGGGCTTACTGTTGTTCAGCACGCTTTTACAGAGCCTCCAGTAGTCTTTGGAGCGGAACTTAGGGGATGCTATGCGCTGCTTCATTCTGGCTGCAAACATTAGCTTAACTCCATAATTACCTTCTTGCATTCATTACAAGCCGAGGTAAAACGGCGTCTGTTATGATCTGACCCCTGACTCCGGTAAAGCCGAAAGAAGTGATTTCGGTGGGCGATGGCAGCTGAGCAGGCAGGGAAAAACCAGGGGGATGAATGGGATTTAAGTCTCAACTTTCTGGCAGGGATGAAAGCATCGATGCCAGCCTTAACCCAAGAGGAGACCTCAGCCGCGTAGTTTTCAACAGGAAGGCTAAATACTTTATTCCAAGGGACATCACTCAGGAAGTCACGAAACGAGTCCCAATCGGCTCTTTGGTAGCAGTAAGATATTCTGTTGGTCTGAGGTTCTTGGGTGAGATGAAGGTAGAAGGAGATATTAACGGAAACTAATGCATGGTCAGAGTTGCAGAGTTGTTCGACATTGCAAAAGTCAGGGGTGGAGGTAAATCACAGATATAGTAGTGAATCGTGTCCGTTAGATTTATTACATAAACGCGTGGGGAACTCTACCCCCTGCGCAAGGGACTGAGTTATATAAAAATTCATGGTGTGTACCTCAGCAAGATCTGTGATGGAGTTATGCAACCACTCAGCATAAGTCTATATTTAGTTTATTTGAAATAGATATGTGGAAATAATAAAGATAATACTTTTAGTTTAAAAAAAATAAATATACATTTATTGAAACGTATAGAAAAATAAACGTTGGTTGTCTTCATATCAAAACAGGACATATCATCATTTGTTTTTTAAAATAATAGCAGTATAGCCCGGCGTTGCTCAGGTGTAATGAAAGCTTTAAAACTAATCCATGGTCCTGGAGCTCACGAAAGACTAAAAAGCAATAGTTGTTTCTAGTTAAAGCGAAAGGTAGACTGAAAAAATAATGAATGTATGTAAGTCAAATTTTGATTTCCTGGTATCGATATCAAATAAGTATTTTTTGCCGTAAACTGAATTTCAAAGGCTAAATAAGTCCTTTGAGTAAATGGTCTGATGGCTGAGACTAAGAACTACAATTATACCTACTTAGAGCCAAACCAGAAGCAAAAACTAAAATAAAAGGACTGAAAAAAATACAGACATACATGCAGATAAATAGCCACACACATAAACATCTTGCCTTTATATATATATATATATATATATATATATTATCAATTTTCTGCACTATTATAAGAACTGTAACCTTGAAACTTCTGAATATTGTTTCTTATGTCTTTGTATATGAGTGTATTAAATTGGATTAAATTCGGACCACTCCTTCTATAACCCGATTTTTTGGATTATCAATTTTCGATATTTATCGGGGGTACCTCGACAAAAAAACCTAGCTAAGAACACTCGCGGACGCTTATAGTACAACTGTGTAAATTTTCAAGAAAAACGGTTCAGCCGTTTCAGAGTCTATAGGTAACGGACACACTCACAGAGACAAAGATCCATTCATAAATAAGTTTAGATAGATTTTGTGAGTAAAGAAAGAAAGAAAATAGAAAGAAAAAGAAATATTAAAAAAAAGAAAAATAATCAAACAAATGCCAATATAATAATAAAGTACATTTTTTTTTAATAAGAACACTAATTACAAACATTTGAATGTGGTTCAATGGTTTGGCATGGCATTGAGAAGTGAGTTCGTTCATTGCTGAGATTTCCATACATTTGAACCTGCGTCACAACTAAGTTATGCACAGTGAATTGTTTATACGACGTGGTCTAATGGTTTACGAATCTTATCTTCCTTGATCAAATATAAAGATACTTGAGTCACATTTAAGCTATGCTCAGAAAATAACTGTAACGTTTTATCTTTTGATACAGATCTCTTTCTATTCTATTCAGTTTGAGCAATAAAATCATTCAGGGTAGACTAAAATGCCAACTACAGGTCGGGGATACTAAAATCAAGCAGGTACAAAAATTTACATAACTGGGAAGTTTTCTAACAGGAGACGCAAAGTGCCAAACAGATCCGAAGGCGAATTGGTATGGTAAAAGAAACATTCCAGAAGTTGAGTAAAGTATTAAGAAACAGGACAATATCGCTAGAAACAAGATTGCTATGTGATGTCAGTTCTTCAATATGGCAGCGAATGCTGGACAATATCATCAAAGATTAAGGAAAACCTTGGAGCAACAGAAATGTGATTCTACAAAATGATGATGGGGATATCATGGATCGAGAACAATGATAAAGTTTTGGAAAGGATGGAAACGAAAAGGAAATTGCATCAGAAAAAGACAGCTAAAGTTCCTGAGCCATGCAGATAGAGGGAAAAGAGACAGTGGAAAGCAGCGGATAACATATTTGAGGACCTGATCAGGTGGATGACAAAACGAGGGTTAAGTGGTGTAACAGGAGAAAGCGTGCTAAGAGCTACCAGGGATAGGTAGATGTGGAAAGCTATGATAGGCTACGTCCTGAAAGGACAGGGCACATGAAGTGTGTGTATGTGTATGTGCTTGTGTTTGATATATGTAAAAACTTTTCGTAGATACTTAGAATTCGGTTCTTTAGTGTCTAATATATATTATCAGTGTTTTTACGGTGGATGTCAAATTATAAAACCATTTTTTTCTATTAAATATATATATATAAACAAAAGGTATTAAATTCTCTGTTATATTTTTTTCTTTAATAAGTAAAATAGTATGTAACTATAATTTGCACAAATCATATACCCTGGAAATATCTCGGTATTAATGAACTAATCCGCTTTGAAAGCATGTAAAAGAAAACTAATAGTAATATTTCCTAAGCACCTCTTAGATGTGGGGCAAGGACAAAAGCATTGGCTACTCAGTAAGGACCGAACTCACAACTCAGTTGTAACAGGTTTTAACGAGACAAGCTTGTTAACCATTACACCACACCAAGGTGCCCAAAACGAAGATAATATATCAGAGACGCTATTTGATTTCAGCAAGAAAATGAAAGTAATAAAACAAGATAAAAGTGTTTTAAGTCGGGTCACTTTGTTTGTTCAGGAAGTCTTTCTGGTCAGAAATCCATCTTGCACATTTATAAATCTGACATTGGTCTGTGTATTGAATATTGTTGTCATATATGGTCGTTATCTGCAATATAATAGATCCGATCTGGCAGCACAACTTCAGTCGTTTCTCACCGATGGGATGTTGCTTCCCCCTGTCTTTTCTACAAATATGTTCACTGCTTCTCAACATGACTTGTGCTACTAGATTGGTAACTAGGTCCCTCCCTTTTAGCCTCAAAATAGTCAAATATAACTGTCACTTTTAATCCAACAGATTTTTTCTCGCACTTTCCTCCTGTAGTACTCGCTTCTGAATACTAGTTTCTCTAATAGATAAAATCTACAAAGTTAAATGCAATGTCAATTGCCATCTTACATCTCCTTAGTTTCCAAACTTCCTCTGTCTTTCTTCGACATGCCTTCTGCCTCTTTTTTCTTTTTTCTCACTGTAAATCCCTGTAAACCGGTAAATCGATTACACACACACATACATAGACACACACACACCCAGACACACACACAGACACAGAAACACACACATACATACATATATATATATATATATATATATATATAGGTCTCTCTTTCTCTCTTTATATGTATATATATATATATATACTATTTTAAGAAGAAGGAATTTATTAACAGTCTCTAATGTCATTCCGTCCAACATCTCATCTAAAAAGAATCGTTGAAAAATAAATTAAACGAAATTCGTTTAGTTTATTTTCCAACGATTTTTCTCCAAATGAAAGTTTGGACGAGACAGTCTTAGAGACTGTTAATAAATTTCTTGTTTTTAAAATAGTATACAAATTTTGTACCTCCAAACATTTGTTTATCTATCTATCTATCTATCTATATATATATATATATATATATATATATATATATAAATATGAATTAAATGAGCATTGCGACACGGAAATTTACGAGTATAATAAGAAGAGTCAATTTACTCAAAAAAACCCTGAAGTTTGAACATAATATAAAAAGTTCTTTCCTTTCTTAATCCCTTTACCTTTTTTCTATAAGTCGAGGTCAAAATATGTCGAAAGCAGAAAGGTATGAGAGTAGATACATCAAATGCAATACGATACAGGGTGACGTCAAATGAATGTCGTCAAAAGTAGGTTGACACTCTGATCGTTAGGGAGAAAACAAGAAAAAAAAAAAGAAAAAGTATATGTGTAAAAACTATTGACCAACATTCAAAGATAATTTTTATTCTGCTTAGTTAAAAGGAACACACACATAATTTTTATATATTTCCACATACGTAAATAGCAAACCATGTTTTTTTTTATTTAAATGTAAATCATTTTCACAACCAACATCGAACATTGCCTGATGGCGTGATTCTACATCGGAACATAGAAATTTTCGTTTTGTAATGCAACTTTATTTCATGATTATCCGATAATATTAAGATCTACCATATTTATTGCACAGAGCAGTCTTTATAAAAAAAATAAATAAATATCAGGTGACTCAAAACCGTAAAACATTGGATCCTCTTCACTTGTATATATATATATATATATATATATATGTGTGTGTGTGTGTGTGTGTGTGTGTGTGTGTGTGTGTGTGTGTGTAGAGAGAGAGAGTGAGTGACAGAGAGAGAGAAATCTAAATAAATAGAGACAACAGGTTTATGTCCATTTTACTTTTTAAAACGTGCTCAATACAACGTAGAACCTAATTTAGTTATTTAATTTATTTTATTTAAAATACTTTTTACATTGCAACACGGAAATTTCTAAGTTTTGAGATTTAAAGTTTTTAGCACGTTATGAGAAAACATTCACTTACATTAGTGAAAACGATTTACATTTTTTAAATGTAAATCGTTTTCACCAAACTTATTAAAATTACCTGATGACAAGATAAAATTTCAAATTTCGGAACATAGAAATTTCATTGTCGCAATATAATTTATATTTTCGATAAAAAGATATATATATATATATATATAAATCCTTTCAGAAGAGTTTCTGAAAGGATTTTTCTGTTGCTGAGGTGATGTGTTGTCCCCCGTGGGGATCTTCATATCGAAATGGCCATTCAACATCTTTGAATTAATCCTTTTTTAATATATATATATATATATATATATATATATATATATATATATGTATGTATGTATGTATGTATGTATTTCTGACTATTTTTTATGTATATCTGGAGATAAATGTTTTGTATGCTTGGTCTTCGTTTGTGGAATAAATGTTTAATAAACCGAGGTTAGATACTTTGGGAATTTGTTCGATTCATTTCTATCTCGCTTCGAATTGTGCATGCTTGCATAAGAATCGTCAAATGAACCCTTTTTAATTAATCTTGGGAACGATGTTCCTTTTCTCAAAATATATTCCTCTTCTCGCAGTTCGCATTTCACAGCGGCATTGTTTTCTTTTTCTTAACGACCTACCGTGCATGCTGATGGAACGAAAACAGTTATTTAAATCTTTTGTTTTGTTTTTGTTTCTAGCTAATTCATTAAAGAAGATCGGCTTTTCAGAAGGCGGACGTTGGCATCTCCAATTAAATCTGCGATTAGCAGTTTACGAGCCTGGCATACTATTCTTTTGATTACATGGAGAGTCTGAAGAATCTTATCATTCGGTGCTGAAAATATTTCTGTGGGTGGTGGAGTAAAATTTAAAACAAAACATAAAGCAAACTGCTACAAAGCCAAGACTAAACCTACCTTTAGTAAGATTGATTGCAAACGAAACATATTTAAATTAAAACATCACTGAAGATAAAGCAAAACCATTCGTCGGCAGTAGGTTTCTTTATAGCTATTGTCAGGATATAATCGGTAAGAACGTTGATAAAAGTTAAATTTAAATGAAAACACAGAAACATCAATGTTCTATTTTGAATTAATAAAAATAGAATTGCGATGTAAGACATTAACTTGTGTAATAGTCTTCTTTTGAGTTTATTTTTCCTACCGTCAAGGGGAAAATAAAGTCTTCTTTAAAACACAGGTATAATCAAAATATTATTCGGTGTTTGATGCTAAAAAAAAGTGTCTGGTTTATGTGAATGGGCAAGAAAACTTATTATCTAACATAATATTTCTATGATGCATTAATATATATTTTTGAAAAAAGGAGTTGAAATAATCTATTTATCTATCTATCTATCTATCTATCTATCTATCTATCTATCTATTTGTATATATATATATATATATATATTTGTCTATATATATATATTTGTATATATATATTGTATATATTTGTATATATATATATATATTGTATATATTTGTATATATATATATATCTCAGTATCTCTTTTTATCTATCAATTTCTCTCTATCTATACATCAACCAATATTTATCGCAATCTATCTATCTATCTATGTGTGTGTGTGTGTGTGTATGTGTGTGTATGTTTAGAGAAAGAGAAAGAGTAAAGTTTAAAAATGTCTCTTCTCTATCATAAAATTTCTGCATTAAGTTAATTTATAGGAAACTTTGACATTATCTCTCTCTCTCTCTCTCTCTATCTATCTATCTATTTCAGCATATTCAATATCTATCTATCTATCTATCTATCTATCTATCTATCTATCTATCTAGCATATTCAATATCTATCTATCTATCTATCTATCTATCTATCTATCTATCTATCTATTACTGTGAGGGTCATTTAAAACTTTCTAAGCCTCAAGATAAAGAAGTGCTTTGACCGTACATTTTTATCGTGGCAACACACTACCTATTCTTATAAAACTAGAAAAACCGATTCAAATTTATCTATTAATATATGTAAATGTGAGGCTCATACAAATGTGGGACGCATGCAGCAAATCTAAAAATAGAGAAAACGGAGGCCTGGGTGATCATAAATTTTCTGCAAAAGAAAGGTATGACATCCTAGTAAATATATGACGTCACGGAATAGACAGTAGATGAGGGCTCCACTCCAAGAAGTCGGTTGCAAAATTTAAGCGGGGTAGTGATTGTTGTGGTACAGTGGATAACGGCTCGGAACGAAAAACCAGGGAACCGAGTTCGAATTCCAGTTGAATCCATTGTATTCACTTACGCGCAAATACCCTTGGGAAAGGTATTAATCCGTCTCTTCCTTCCATTTACGGGTTAAATAGCAGGATAGATTTGGGTTCTATAGCCTTGGTCGGCAACCAGTCTACCGCAGAAAGCAATGGCAACCTACTTCGGGATAATCTTCAGCCCAGTCAGTCAAGTCTCTTTCGAGACATGATCGCCCAAGCGTGTATCACGTATGGCACTTAACTGAATGACTGAGTGATAGCAAGATGTGCCTTGTGGTACAGTGGATATCAACACGGAATGACAAATCGGGGAGTCAAATTCGAATTCCAGTTGAATTCCTTGCATTTTCTTACACACTAATACCCTTGGGAAAGGTCTTTATCCGTCTCTTCCTTCCAGTTATGGTTTAAATGATTGGACAGATTGGATTTTATAGCCTTGACTGGCCAGTAGTCTACCACAGAAAACAACGGCACCCTACAGCGGGATTACATTCTGCCCAGTCAGTCTTTCGAGATATGATAAACCAAAGCGTGTATCATGTATGGCAATTAACTAAATGAATATATTGGTAGAAAAATAGACAGCTCAATCGGCCTTTGTGTGGCCATTGCCCATACTCCATCAGATATACCGATAGCCTTGGCTAACAACCAGTCTACCGCAGGAAGCAATGGCAACCTACTGTAGTATAATCTTCTGCCCATTCAGTCATGTCTCTTTCGAGATATGATCCCTGTACATTTTGGGATGAACCACGTCTTACTTTCCAGCAGTGAGCTAAGTACTTATGCATTAGCTTTGGTTCGGTTCATATTGTTTAATCTAAAATCTTGCTAGTGCGCTAGCCGGCTGCATGATTGGCGACATACTCCTGACTTACAGATTCTTAATTCAAAATACAACATATGTTCACTACTACGAACCTGAATAAAATATTCAAAGCAGACATTAAAATCACTCTGGTACGTCACCCCTGAAGAATTCTATGCCGGCAGCATTTACTGCAAAGGCGATGTCTCATGGTGGGATTATGTTGGCATTATCATGAAAGACTAGATGGAAAATGGAAAAAAAAACTATTAATGGACAGCATTATGTATCAGAATAAAGACAGCTGAAGGAAGCAATCAAGTGGAATCTCAAAGGGACGTTGAAGGCAGTTGTCCCCTTTCTCCAAGATAATGGTGATTTTCTAAGAGTAGCTTAGATGTGGCACAAGGCAAAAGTATGAGACACCTAGTGAGGATTGAACTCACTTCTCAACTGTAATGATCCTCACAAGACAAGCTTACTAACCATTACATCAGCTCGAGGTGCCTAATCTCCAGAATAAATTACCTGCTCACATTACTCAGGTTGCAGTAGCTGAAGAAGATAACTGTGGCTACGAATTGCTAAACCATCTTGTTCAGTCAGTTAAGTGCCATACTTAATACACGCTTTGGTCGATCATGTCTCGAAAGAGACATGCCTGACTGGGCATAATATTATCCCGAAGTACGGTGCCATTGCTTTCTGCGGTAGACTGGTTGCCAGCCAAGGCTATAGAACTCAATCTATCCTGTTATTTAACTCATAGCTAGGGGGAGAAGCGATGTATTATAATATTACGCAGTAATTAGTAGGGGATCGGTTTATTACTTCATAACAATAGAAAACCGATCCCCCACTTTATGACCAGTAGAAGCTTTAATCGCAATTCCAACTATTATATTTAGTCAGTCAGTTAAGTGCCATACGTGAGACACGCTTTGGTTGATCATATCTCGAAAGAGACATGACTGACTTTCTATTACTGCCTTTTCCTCAATTCTATCTGTCTATTTATCTTAAACTGTCCATCTATCCTTTTTTATCATCATTACACCCTAAGCAACGCAAGAATATATAGAGAAGTCGAAGAACTATTAAGAGATGCATGGGAATCAAATAGAAGTTTTCAATTGGCTTTGACCATTAACGTTTAGAGATTGTAGCTATCCGGGAAGCAACCAAATGAAGGAAAGTTCCAAAAACGGGAAATGCGAGAAAAGAAACTGTTAGAATAGAATAGTAGGTTAGATTCAAGTATTTCGATGGTAAGTAGGACCTTGATACCAATCTAGTAGTATGAGTAAATACAAAAAAAAAAGCTCGTTAGTGCAAATGCCATGAATATATTGTAGAAATGACAGAGAGAAGACACATTATGGGAAAGTAAATGAAGACTGGCTACCAAGTCAGAATAAATTATACCGCAGGTCTGTCTTTGGATTTTCTCAATAAACTCAATTTGAACCGCAGGAGCATTGGACTCATATGACAACAGTAATCAATGCTCTGACGAATGGTAAATTTGTAAATGTGCAAAATCAATTCCGATGAGATTGACTTCCTAGCTCGATGAATCCAATGTAGTTATATTATTTCAGGCCATCTGAGAAAGCGAGGGCAAGAGGGCGCAGTGTGTCACTCTATAGTAAACAAGCATCATCAATTCTGACGGTAGGCAAGAATTTTTCTCTATAGTTTTTAAAGAAGAGACGCTTCGTTTTGAAGCCATTAAAATTTACGAGAAATTTTCTACCCCATTCAGTCACAGAGTAGAGGTCCTTTTAAAAAGCAGTAGTCAGGTTTATTTTTTCAGTGTTGGCAGACTTCTTATTGAGACGGGAGGAAATGGTGGTCTCATCTTCATAGATACCTATTTGGGAACTGATTAAACAGAAAGATAATTTATGAAGATCAGAAGAAGCGTATGATCTAGGATAGAACCTTCAGCGACAGCTGCATGTATATAGAAAGATCTGGAAGTTTTTCCGTTTAAAACAACATTTATTTCACGATTTGATAAAAACGGTTGGATTAAATCCAACAATCGTCAAGAAATAGCCAAGCTCTAGTGATTACACAGTAGGCCAGAATGCTAAACTTTGTCTAATGTTTCGAGATATCAAGAGCAACATCTGGTTTTATCAAGAGCCTGGTATATATATTAAGTAATTGCCGTTTGCACATTAGCAGTATATCTGGCGACACAGAAGCCATATTTTCTTTGTCAGATAGAACTTCATGATATGCCGAAATAATTCAGTATTGATAAAAGTCTTGTATGCCTTGCCAAAAAAGAGGTAAAAGTCTAAGGTAAAAGCGATCTTTAAAGGGGTCAGAGGAATACCCAGAGTTATAAAAAACAGAAACTACTGGGGAGGACTTCAAACAAGCAAGAAAGCAGGAAGCAGTGATGCAATAATTATAGTTTAAAGGAAACTGGAGGCAGCTGAGGTGCATATTATTTGAATTTCATCAATTCTGCTTGCCTTATGAGAGTCAAGCTTAGAAACTATGTTAGAGACTAGACCTATATATATATAGGTTTGGGTACTCCAGCGAAGTGTGAAGTATGACAAGAAACTACTAGCAAAATACACGACCTTGTCTGTTATGGATGTGATTGCTTTGGATTGATTGAATAAAGGTGGGATCGAGGATTTATTCAGCATAATTTTACAGAAAAATTAGTAACCTCTAGAAACTATCTTGCAAGACGCTATATACTGCCTTATTCTAACAGTAAATAAGAGCTTAGCATAATTTAGGACACTCTTATATTTATTACGGGGCAGGGACAAATAGAAGCCTATTGTGATCAGAAGTGTCAATTCAGTAAAGCAGGAAGTAGAGATTCCTATGGGCAATTGCAGCTGAGAAAACAGGAGAGAACCAAGAAGATGAACGAGGTTTAAGTCTAACGTTCGTAGCTAGAATGAAAGCAACAATGAGAATTTGCACCCAGGGGAATACTTCACAGGTGCAGTCTTGAGCAGTGAGTCTAAATCTTTGTTTCAAGAAACGAAGCAAAAATAATTACAGAACTAGTCCCAATTCAATCTATCTATCTATCTATCTATCTATCTATCTATCTATCTTGTTGGAGATGTTTTTAATCATTTCACCCAAAGCAAGGCAGTTTTACGTCTACTGGTGTGCAGGGGGTTTCATAGGGGGAAATTGATGAGAAAGAGGAACAAGTTATAGGGGATGTCAGAGAATAGGCACGAGAAAGATGATAATACTGGTGTGATGAGAATAGAGTGGACGGAGGAAAAACGTGAGTGGAGGGATGCGAGTCAGAGAGACAGGAGATGACAATTGACTTTACATTTAAATTCTTAAATTAAATTTTAGATTTTAACT
Source organism: Ascarosepion bandense (assembly GCA_037127315.1). Classification (NCBI taxonomy): domain Eukaryota; kingdom Metazoa; phylum Mollusca; class Cephalopoda; order Sepiida; family Sepiidae; genus Ascarosepion; species Ascarosepion bandense. Next base: position 2,206,077 of record JBBBDQ010000860.1, on the reverse strand, counting down.
CTCGGAAAAGCAAGGATACGGAAACGAATTCGACAGACAGGAAGTGTGAGAAAAGAAGCTGTTAGAGTAGAAGTTGAGGTTAAATTTTGTTGATTTCACTGTAAAACGGTGGAACCTAGTTGCTTGTCTAGTAGCTCGTGTAAATTCATGGAGATGGGGCACCAGTGAGCTAAGCTGCTTGGAGCAGTAGCCGTGAAAGTATTTGTAGAAGGCACATAGGGAAGACACATTACGCAGGTGCGAAAGTGATTTCAGCTGAGCTACCTTGACAAGATTTATCTAATTGAAGATTCTCTGTGGTGTTGGACGATAGACTGAAATATAACACCAAATACCAAAGGTGAAAGATCATTTTCTTAATCTGCATACGCTTCTGGCCCGTAACATCTTATCTCTAATCACGCTCAGTATCCTTTGTTTTTTTCTATCGCGGATTATCCCTATTTTGAGAAATTTCACAAAATATGGTTAGATAGATTATTCCCCCATTGTTATTATTCCTTTTTTCAACAACTTGTTCTCTGAGTGCCAAATTCTCTAAACCAACTTTTCACAACATGTACCCTGAAAATTTTAATTTCTTTCTGATTTTAATTATAATATTTTTTTTGTTTCCTTAAAAATTCCTTGTTACTCATGATTATTGCATGCTGTTCCCAACACACTTCATTATATCCACATATTTTGCCTTATAATGTTTCTTTATTCGCGAGAGTTTCGTCATCTTGTCTTTGTTTACAGATATGTTATTCTAAAAGTAAATAAAAAAGACGATCATCTATGTAATTTGATTTCTTTTATACAGCTGTAAATGATGAACAATTCTCTTAATGATGATGTAGAAACTTTTTGAATTAAAATTCCTTCCGACAATGTTACGAATGCCATCAAAATGATAGGAACAGAGACGACATTGTAATGATAAGTTAAGTCTTTTGCACACAGGAAATATATAGTATTCATAGACGGTTACATATTCTGTTAGTTGAAATTTATAAAATATTTAATATAAATTTTGTGCTATCCGGAATATTCATATTTATTTTAAGAAATATTAAAAAACAAAACAAAATTATATCATTAAATATTTATTCAACTAATTATGGACAATTTTGCTGCACAACATTTCTCGATTTTAACTTCAACTATAAGATTAGGTCTTCCTGGAAATTCAGTGGTTTTTCGGCAAAAATCGATGTTTTTATCTAAATCAATGAACTAAATTCTTTTACCATTGAGATTAATTTACGAGGATCTGAATAAGTAAGAAATCCAAATAAGCAATGTGCGGTGAATATGTACGGTTGTTGTCACATATCCCAGTCAAGCTGCAACAATTTCTTTCCACGTCACCAAATGAACGTGAAATTTGAATATTTTTTATAATCATATCGCGCTAAGCAAGACATTTTACTGCCACTGATTTGCAAGGAGTTTCATAGGAGGAACTGTATAAAAAAGAGTGACAGGCTATAGGGGTTGTCAGGAAGTGGGTAAGAGAAGGATGAGAATACTGATGAGAGTGGAGTGGACGGAGAAAGGAGCATGAGAGAGAGAGGATGCAGGTTAGTGAGATAAGAGATGACTGTTGACTTTACATTTAAATACCTGGAGATTGTAGCTGTTGGGAAAGCAAGTAAACGTAAGGGAATTCCACAGGCGGGAACTGCGAGAAAAGAAACTGAGGGAGTAGAATTGGTTTCACAGTAAAAGGGTGGGACTAAGTGCTCATGGGTGGTGGATTATGAAAAATTAGTGTCTCCGTCACACCCCGAATTGTTTAATGCGGGTTATTCTCTATCACTGTTTTAACTTGGTCGTCATCTCTAGTACAGTACCTGTCTCGGCGTTCTTTATCAATAAGGCTACACTCACCAACTAAAAACAAAGAAGCACTTCTATACATTTCAGTGATCTTCGTTGTATACTGCATATATATTTTGTTGCTTGCGAGGAAAAATGTAAAGATATACGCTGGTTTCACGACAACAACATTATCTACGATATTTACACTACATACTTTAGATATAAAATTTAAAGACATATTCCTGCCCACATTCAAAATTAAAAGAAATATTGAGTGATAATTGGCAAAGAAAATAAAAAACAAAAAACTAAAAAATCTTAAATACTTAAGATGTGTAAATAGTACATAATAAATACATAACCAACATTACATAAAGTTAGTTATTTGTATAGCAACAATGTTTTAAAAAGTATATAATAGCGATATTTCAAAATTATAATTATAAAAATGTAATTACGTAAATAAAAGTTAACTTAATTATATAAAAGCATCATGGATTTAACAAACAATCTTTTAAATTAATTACAACAGAAAAGGGTTTTATGCATATTTAGGAAAACATTATAAATATTACTTACATTACTTTTTAATTTTGCAATTGTTTCATTATTTAAAATGTTTCAATCGGACAAGTTGTTACTCAAGTGAAACAAATAGCAATGTAGATGAAAAAACAAGGTTTATTGTAATGAGAATGCACTACAGCAAGACAAGGAATCTGATGCCAGGCTAGTAATTTCAGAAGCAAATGTATCTCCTTTGCTCACTACATATGGCTTCTAATATAGTCAGTTTACATACAACACCTCCACCTCGAGCAAAATTTCCCATTAAATTTTGCTAAATACTTTTTCTTTCTGAGGTCAGGACATAATTGTTTGACTTTTTTTTACGTTTCACCAGTTTTTATGCTGGTGAGGTATTAGCAATTATCGGGTAGATGAAACTTCCAGTATTGGTGGAGTTCTAGATACTTCCATAAGTATTGGTTTGGATATGGGAACTGGTATTTCGAATGCGTTATATATTACCTCCATTGGTAATTTTTCACTAACCGTTACATCTTTTGTTGTCTTGGCCTTTTAGTCCTTTCATAGTTTTGTCCTTTCATCGTTAGTTGGAAACTGATAGGCTCAGCCCGTACCCCCAGAAATTTTCACAATAGGTGCAATCTATGTTTAGAGGAAAAAATAAAAATATTAAAAACCTAAGTCAGCACCTACTTTTAAATTTACGGAAATAATTCAAATGCCGCCTTGAGTCGAAATTTGTGAATTTTAAAACTAAGATCATGTTTTAAATTTAATCTATGATTTTAGTAAAATATTTTATTTAAGCTAGTAAATTTGAAACCCACTACCTATTACTAATCCCAGCCTTATTGATACCTTCCTTCTTCTTTTTCCTATCTAAATATTTACTATTTAACATGTAAGAACCTGTAAACTAATTTTTTAGTCCTCATTTTTCCTGCACCTTTATAATATTTTGTTTAGTTTTAGTGACGATTCTTATTTCCATTTTGTTGTTCTCTATTACACATATAACTCCGCTGTGCCTTGTTATAATTGTATATGTTTCTTTATATTTATTTTTAATGCTAAATCTATATTATCTTTTACACATAAAGATTAGTTTTGGTTAACTTTTAGCATAGACCTTACAATAAAAATATATAATAATTCCGTTCCTTTCGTACTAAGCCGCCTTAAATTTAGATTCTTAAATTTTTCAAAAATAATTAAAATTAAATTTAACTCGGGAATTTCGAATATCCCTTAGCTTTTTAAGTACATTATGTTTTGGAAGGTGTGTTTTTGAGTATATTTGTATATGTGTGTATGTGTGTGTGCGTGTATGTGTGTGTGTATATACTTGTAATGATGGATTATTTTGAGATCTACCTTTGAAGTTATTATTTTTAATTTTTAATTTTAAATTTAAGATTTATATTTATATTTGTATGACTAAGTTCATTCTATAAAATCTGTTCCAGTCATTATTTATTGAAACTAAAATCTCTTTGGTATGTTTTTATCAATGTTTTTTTCATCACTGATGGTAGCAGTTTCTTTTTTGTTTCTATGGGAATACTTTTTCTTAGATTGCTTCCCATTCAACCACCCCTTCCCCCTTTTTCTTTTTTTTTCCTTTTTTTCCTATTCCTTTTTCTTTTTTTTTCTTTTTTTCCTATTCCTTTTTACTTTTTCTTTTTTCTTTTTCTTTTTTTTCTTATTCCTTTTTCCTTTTTCTTTTTCCTTTTTCTTTTTTTCCTATTCCTTTTTCCTTTTTCTTTTTTCTTTTTTGCTTTTTTACCTATTCCTTTTTCCTTTTTCTTTTTTTTCCTTTTTTTCTTATTTCTTTTTCCTTTTTCTTTTTATCCTTTTTTTCCTATTCCTTTTTCCTTTTTCTTTTTTTTTTCTTTTCCTTTAGTTCTCCCTACCACTTATATTCCCTCTGACATGGCTAAATTTCACTTGGAGAGGATGTCTTCTAATATGAAACCTAGGTATCTGTCTGCTTCCCTGTTTACTTCTTTAAATTCAAAAATTATTAATCTCACCCCATTTTATTTTCCTGTGGATGGACATTCTTTTGGGCTTCTATCGGTATCAAATCTTTTGTCATTTGAATTTGATTAAAGAATTTAATTAAATAATAAGTCCTCGTAGAAATGGATATTCAACAGATTTAAACATCAAAATTTTGTTTTATTCTTATCTTTGGCTCTACTATTAGAATATAATATTTGCATTGAGCCCTCCACCTTGGTCATTTTTAATAATAATGAAATTAATTTTAAATAGGATCGGATTTTGGAGATTTACCTCGCTGATTATCCTTTTGAATTAAATATACACGAGGTTAGAATCGCCGACTGACGCCATTTCGGTTTCAATCCTGGATTAAAAAGCAATCGGGGTCTAACCGTACTGATGAGCTGTGATACAGCAAAACAGATCTGTTTGCGGATGACTATTTACTCTCACACCCTGATTGATTACTATATTTACTCTCACACCCTGATTGAGCACTCTGGAAGAATGGTAGACTTTGAAAAACAGTAGCTACTCTGGCATCTATGCATCGTTCATTCAGCAATTAATTAGAAACATCTCAGCTGTCGGGCTTGTATAATGATAATATACATGCTAAAATGTGTGCCTTCTTCTACCGAGCGCCCCTAGTTCAGAGGTTAGAATAGCCAACTGACGCCATTTCGGTCGGGTTTCAATCCTGGGTTAAAAAGCAATCGGAGTCTAACCGTACTGATGAGCTTTAATACAGCGAAACAGATCTGTCTGTGGATGACTATATATATATATATATATATATATATATATATATATATCAGTGTGTGTACTTGTTGGTTTAATGAGGGGTATTATTACGCTTATTACTTACATGCCAGGACGCGTGTGAATTTGAAAATTCTGTGTTTTTGCGTGGGTGGGTGTTCGTGTGTGTGTGTGTGTGTGTGTGTGTGTGTGTGTTATTGAATTTTCAATTGACTATTTGCAAAAAAATTCTCTTAGAATCACCGGAAGCAAAACTGAAATGCGTAAAGTAAAATTGACATCGCACAGCTACGATGCGTTTCTCTTCTTCAGTTACTGTACCTGACTTACTATATTTGTTGTTCTCTGTCTTCACTATCGAGGATTGAAAGAAATATAGAACAATACAAAAATGTTTTGTCTTTGTTTTGCCGATTGCTTTGTCTTTTACTGACGTTCGAACGATTCAAATTAATTCGCGGCGAAATCACTCAATTTGAAAATCCCGGCTGCAATTAATCAACGCACCTTTTGTGACAGAACAAAAGATGCATTCTATATATAAACATCGACTTTACTATGTGCAATTTTGTTTGTCTGTCTAACTTTGCGTCAATTAATCTAATTCTCTGCATATTTATCTGTCAATAAACATCTAGTATGTATATTTATGCATTTTTCTGTCTATATTAATTTGTTCATATCTATCTATCTATCTATCTATCTATCTATCTATCTATCTATCTATCTATCTATCTATCTATCTATCTATCTTGCTCTAAATATTTGGCAAACACTAATTATATTTGAAAACCTTTAATTTCTAATATCAAAATGCATAACGACATAAACCATCGTTAGTAGACCCCTTTTATCTATCTATCTATCTATCTATCTATCTATCTATCTATCTATCTATCTATCTATCTATCTAACTGCTGAATTTTTTTTTTATTTCAACAATCAAATACCCGAATAATTTTCTGGAAATGTCCGGGCTGAGAACACTTTGATATCATCTTCGAATCTATCTATCTATCTATCTATCTATCTATCTATCTATCTATCTATCTATCTATCTATCTATTGATGTAAATGAATAAATATGCATATGGAGAGGGTGTACATATGTATAGTATTATTATTCAGGTGTTAATATATCAGTGCTCAATGTATGAACAGAGCTATTATTTATATATAAATAAATATATTAGACAACGTCAATGGCACGACTCGGAGTTTTATGCGTTATGCAATCATCAGGTGCATATTACAAATAGTTGAAATATGCACCCGATGTTTGCATAATTGCCATAAACGTAGAATAATATGTATATTGATATATAGTATTATTCATATCTATCTATCTATCTATCTATCTATCTATCTATCTAGCTATCTATCTATATCTATCTCACGATATATATATATATATATATATATATATATATATATATATAATATTGAACCATTGAATATATTTAAATATATTATTGAACTATTGAATGAAAGAAAGAAAATTATAACTAAGTGTAACCATACTAAAAAATACCTCTTAAGATCGTACAACCTTGAATGAAAATGTTAAAATTTCTTGTAATTTTAAAAATTGCGCGTTTAAAATGTTTGTGTCACGTGAGCGTTAAAAAAAATATAAAAAACCACCGTTACGTAATCGTTCTCAAAAACAAGCGGTAAAATCAGTTACTGAAAATCGCATGAAAATACCACTGAAGGTAGAAACATATGTTGCGGAATAACTCCTTTATAAGTGGAAAATATTAAAAAGTTCTACAATATAATTATATTGAACAGTTTTAATACAAATTTGCAGTGGTCGAATTTTATTATGACCAAAAACTAAGTAATTATACTATATATATATATATAAGAATATATATATTCTTCGCAGACACCACAACCACAACCGCAGAACAAACAACAACACCACATGCACACTAACCAACTGCCCTATTGCAGGCACCGGTATATGCCACCGGGTATATGTCGTATACCGCAGACAATGCGCCAAATGCGACGCGTTCTATGTCGGCAGCACTACAAGACATCTGCACATTAGGATAAAAGAACATTTACACACGCATGCGTCGTCATTCCAAAAATATTTTTAAAAATTGCAAAAATAAGGACAAAACCATAACCGTTAATGTCTTGGCTAAGGAACGCAACATAGGTAACCTACGCATTAAAGTGTCCCTAATTATATCTAAATTACAACCGCCAATTAATAGTCGCCAAGAATTAAACCTAGATTACATAACAGTATAGACAACACCAAGACGCACACAACATGCACTTACCACAACAGCAAAGGTCACGCAATCAGTAACAATAACGACACACACTCTTCTTCCTCCCTTATAACAAACCGCTAACCAGACTAAAGCACACACGCACACACGCACACACGCACACACACACACACACACAGAGATAAATAAAATAAGGTAGATTTAATTACAATATTACACATAGCCTATCCACACAGAAAAAAATTGTTACAATAATCACGCTAACACATTTCTTCCCCCCCGGGCTGTAGTAGCAGAGGTGCTCATAACAAACCACGTACCAGGACAGAACGCACGCACACACACACACACACACACACACACACACACAGATATATATACAAAGTAAAGTAAATTCAATTACAGATAGATAAGACAACAGCAATGAAACTTATATTCTTTGACCCGGTCAAAGTCACATCAACTCCCAGATTTTACGAACTGATTCCATCAGACCAATAAAACCCCAACTTGAATACACACACACTCACTCACACACACACACACACACACACACACACACACACACACACACACACACAAGGCTCTTGTCCTGACGATCAGCCGAGTGAAACCGCGGTCGGCTTTGGCTCACTTTTAGATTTAGTTTGTATCTTTGCTCTACTTTCGTACTTTCGTATTGAGCTCTTTACTGTTAAGGTTTTCGTCTTGAGATTCTTTTCTTTCGAACACAGCTTTTGCTTTGTTTGTTTCTTTTTTTGCTTCCCCTCCTCCCATTTGGTATTGCCTTTTGGGATTGACCACTAAATTTACCGTTTTGTTAACTGTAGGACTTAATGATTTTAGTCATTATTAGTGATACTGTTTTCTTGGTACGCTTTACAATACTACTACTACTACTACTACTACTACTACTAATAATAATAATAATAATAATATATATATATATATATATATATTACCACTCTAATGATATCTATACAACTATCTATTTACCTATCTCAATATATTCATCTCTATATCACTCAATATATTTTATCCATCTAAGCTGAAAGGTTCCCTATAATGATGTGTTGGAAAGTCCCTATCTATCTATCTATCTATCTATCTATCTATCTATCTATCAGGTTTCTTTAAAAATCTCGTGATTAAGTAAATTTATTTTGGTCAGATTTTCTTTCTCAGCTGTGAGGGTCACTGCACACCGGCAGTCTGTTAAAATTTAGTGTTGTAAAATCCTCAGATGTACTCTACCTATTGTAGCCAAGACTGGTTTTGTGTTCAGTGTTTTCATTCTAGTCCGTTTTTTTTTCGTCAATGCACGAGAGCAAACTTACTTCGACTATGTACCCCATAGATGAAAAACATCAATTCATGTATTTTACAAGAGACCGTTAAGTGCCATGCGTGATACACACTTTGGTGATCATGTCTTTTTCAAATACTTACTGATTAGGCAGAAGTTTTTTCACGCAATAGGTTGCCATTTCCTTCTGCAAGAGACTGTTTGCCAACCAAGTCTATAGAACTCAATTTGTCCTGATATTTAACCCATAGCTAGAGGGAGAAGAGATAGATTCATAATTTTTCCAAGTGTATTTGCGCGTAGGTAAATACAACGAATTCAACTGGAATTCTCGTTCCGAGTTAATACTGACTGCACTACAACGGACATCCATGAGTAAGTGAAAGAAACATAATCGACTGGAAATTGAAGGCGGCATACCGAAGTCAGTTAACTTTACATTACCGACCACATTAACCTACATTGTACCTGATTCGACATTCACCCTGGTCGGGTTGAGCCGGCTTCTTCCCAAGCGATGGAGAAAGATTCCTTTGGATTTGTTTAAGGGAAGGTTCCCAAGTCTTACCCTCTACAGATCTCAGGCATTTCAATTATCTCGCAACAGTTTGCAAATACCTGCTGCGGTAGACTGGTTGCCAGCCAAGGCTATAGAATGCAATCTGTCTTGTTATATAGCCCATAACTGGAGGAAAGGAACGATTAATACCTTTTCCAAGGGTATTAGCGTGTAAGTGAATGCAAGGCATTCAAATGAAATTCGAACTTGCCTCCCCGATTTCTCTTTCTGAGTTGATATTCATTGCACCACAAAGTTTAAATAAACGCTTACAGCACCTGGTATTACTAAGCGGCAACCTATCTAGGTACTGACCAGACTCAACGTTGCTTAACATCAGTGAACGGACAAGAATCGGTGTATTCAACGTGATATGACACCAAACAAGGTCACAGTCAGTCTATTCTACGAAATCAGTATGAGAAATTCTTCTCATCTGAACCCCAAACTCCTAGTGCAAAGATCTGTTAAAATATCATCACATAATAGTTAATTAGTCTTTAATATTTTCTCTTGCATATTTCAGACAGTTTCGTATATATTCCAACTTATACATGTTTTCCTGTATCATAAGACCCAGTCACGTCGAGGACAAGGTCATGGGCTGGGATAATCAGTAAAGATAGAAATCATTCGTTATGTTCTAATGATTAAATTTCTTCACCTTACCGTAGTATTAACTTAATAAACGTATTAAATGTAAGTTAATTAAAAATAAATATCCGTAATCATATTTAACAAGACAAGCAAATTGAAATTTCCGGCCAACCCATTGAAAGAGCACGTTTACATTATATTTGTCCACAATGGAATCAAGAGCGGTATGTTTTAATAGAATTAATCGAATTTATTTCCTGTAAATCACACATAATTTTTTTCGATAAGTTAATTTTATTCAACACGAGTGGTCTCGTGTCGCTGAAAGTCACTGCAAAATGGCGATATGCTGTTTAAAATGACGGCAATATATATATATAAATATTGTCGTCATTAGTTTTTGGTTATAATAGTGTTGGACCAGTACAAATTTGTATTAAAAAGTGTTCGATACAATTATATTGTAGAACTTTTGAATATTTTTCATTTTAAAACAAGATATTCCGCTACTCAGGTTTCTACCATGAGTGGTTTCTTCAGGCCACTTTGAATAAAAAAATTCTTAAAATGTATTTAAAATCGCCTGAGGACACTACTCATGTTAGAAACCTGATTAGCGCAATAACTCGTTTAAAAATGGAATACGCCATTTCGGTCGGGTTTCAATCCTGGTTAAAAAAGCAATCGGAGTCTAAACGTGCTGATGAGCTGTGATACGGCGAAACAGATCTGTCTGCGGATGACTCTATATATATATATATGCAATTATGTCAAGTCGGTGATTTTTAAGAGAGCTGTAATAGTATATTTATAAAAGAAAGCTGAGCACATTATTTAGAGTGGTTGTAAATTATAATTCATTTCTATTAGGTAAATTATCTCCTTCCAGGAGGCCACACCTATATTCGTTCCATTCGGTACAATTGTACCGTATGGAACGAATATGAAATGAGCATATCTATCTCATAGGAATGAATTATAATTTATAACCAAACTAAATTAAGTGTTCATTTTTTCCTTAATATATATATATATATATATATATATATATATTGATGTACCTACAATTGATTAAATTACATAAGGAAAAATAAACACGAAAATAATCCGAACCCCTGAACAACTGACTGGAAGGAAAAGAACAAACGATTCTGTAATTAAATAGTTCCTTCAAAACATGCATCAAATCACCAATTGTGGATACCACAGAGAGTATGGATATCAAAGAAACGTGTCTTTAAATCAGCCGAGGGAAAGTCTCAAGCAAAATTAAGGAACCTAAACAAGACCTGGAGGACAGCAATTGTAAAAGATTTGCAGGAGGCTGCTGAGAAGTGGGACTTCAAATCATTTTAACAAAATATGATTGACGTTTTGGGCCCCATTTTCCACGGTGTATCATCAATCTTTTCTTCAGATAACTATCTTTTGACTGACAAAGACCACGTTGTCAAATGCTGGGCAGAAGATTTCTCCACAGTCCTATATCAGAATTCGTGTATTGAAGCTAGGTGTAATAGATCCATCGTACAAAGCCTTTCTGATAACCCTTCAACCCTCGAGGTCAAAGCATCTATTAAATAGCTTACGAGTGGGAAAATTCCTGACGAAGATCGGATTACAGCTGAAATATACAAATGTGACACCAATTATTTGACACGCGTCGTTGTGAACTTTTCAACTTTGTATGGAAAAGGAGGGAGATGCCACAGCAGTATAAGGATGCTTCAATTGGCTATTTGTATAATAAGCACATAGGGAAGCGGTTTCAGTGTGACAACCAAAGATAAATATTTTTTCGGTTGCTGTCAAAATCCTTCCTCGTATTCTCGTCAATAGGCTTAATGAATTTGTCTCAGAATCGAAACTTCTAGAGACCCAATTCGGTAAAGGAACTGTCGATAGAATTATTACCTTTTGCAGATTGATAAAAAGTCTCAGGAACAAAACCTTTCGACACTGTATCTCGAACTGCTTTTGGAAAGTTTTCTCAAAACCAGGTCTTCCAGAAAAAATACTCCGGATTATAAGATTCTTTCACAAAGGAATGAAAGATTTTGTAAGGTCAGAAAGTAAGCAATAAAACGATTTTTTTTGTCTCTAAAGGCACTAAGTAAATTTGCGTTTCCCCCGTCTTCTCTTTGCATTTTTATTTCTTGATAAAGCATTCTCCGACTTAAGTGAAGGAGTCAATGCTGAATACAAAACAAGTTGAGATCTATACAAGCAGCAACCTTTTAAAGTACAATTGAAACTTGGTTTGTAGCTGCTACACGATCTTCTTCTTGCAGATGATGCCACTCAATTAGCACACAGTCTAGAAGACATTCAAACTATGCTTGAAAAATTCTCCGAAACAGCAAAAGCATTTGGACTCACTATCAACATAAAGAAAACTGCGATAATGTACCGACCAATAACTAGCATTTATCGTCCACGATAAGTGAAACTACCATATATATATATATATATATATATAAACAACATTGATTATTATAAGAGAAAGGATATATATATGTGTGTGTGTGTGTGTGTGTGTGTGCGTACCTTGCTATTGTCGCTTCTAATAAACTGCGCCAACGCTATTGTCTCTCTTCATGAGCGTGATATATATATATATATATATATATATATATATATATATATATATATATATAACAATCTTTCTTAGAATAGAAAGAATTGAAACTAGTAATATAGACACCATCTTCCTATTTATGCTAAATAACAGTTTAGAAGTATTGCAGCCGAAAAAAGAAAATAAACCAGGATTGCCATTCTGTCATTACTTACGAATTTACTTTTATCCAAACAATTTCATTGTTGATTGGCAAACTAGCGAATGCTTGTCTAAATGCCAAGAATTCGAATTAGTTTATAATGAATCCCATTCCAACGAAAACTTTCAGAAAATTAACTGCAACGCCAAGCGAACCTAATGAATTCAATTTCGAATCTTTCTCTTTGCATATCCAACGTTTCACATTTGGCAAGCACTGGACGCTCTGTAATTTCGGATATCTCCTATGTCAGCTTTTCCTTCAAGCTATTACTCGGGAAAATAAAAAGATCCTACGCTTTCTCTGAATTGTCATAACAAATCGACCACGCAGAATTAGAGATCCAAACGGTAGGTGTTTAAAAGCAATATTCGGGCTTTTATCTGATTTTTCTAATTCTGCTAGAGGAAGCATATTTTCCTAACAAGATTTCTCGATTATTCCAACCAAATAAATATACTGCTTAATTCTAAAAAAAGAACACAGAATCTATCCAAATACGAGTATCCATTAAAAGTATGTACAGGTTTTGGCGAGTCTTTGCTGTAAAAAGTCTGAATTATTGAAACTATCCGAATGCGGGTAGTTCAATGGTTTTCAGTTGAAAATAGCAATATTATAACGACTGGCATCACAGATTATTTACATTATTCGGACTATTGTCCTCAAATTTGTTGCCATTTGTATGATGATTCGGCCATTGTAAGCGTCGGCCTTCTTCAGCTGCTAGAAATTTCGAACCGAACCTTTTATTAAAATCACTGGGGTATATGAAATCCATTACTTTCATATTAGTGCCGCTTTTGTTTCTCATGAATTATCTGCCTCTATCTCTGTAAGTTACTTGTTAAACACTGCTGTAGCCTGGTATTGAACTTTTGGGGTTAAATCACAGGAACTAAACAACATCTATATCCACTGGGCCATGTGTCTTTAATGATTTCCAAAAGAGACACTACTACTAAGAATGGACTTTATATACTACAGTGATTGTAATAAAATGTTCGTTTACTAGCACCTGAAGAAGGCCGGAGCTTATAACGGCCAGAACGTCGGGCAAATGGCAACAGAGATGAGGACAATAGTCCGAATAATGCAAATATTGTAAATACAACAGTATCTCAGAAATATAGATAAATGGCTTCCCAACGTTCGTCAAGAAGTAGGGCATGAATGATGGAAAACAATTCATCACCTACAAAGCAGGGTAAACATTTTGAGCTCTCTCAAAGATGAAAAGAGACAATTCAACAAGCTGCAGACTGAGTCTGGTCATGAGCCAAATATTTTAAACATAGAGTATGATAAACAAGGCTGTTATTTTTAAGAAAATTCCGTCCCTTTTTCCATTATCTACATCACAATTACAGAAGCGGTGTGCCCGGGTAAATAAATTTATGTGTCCTTAAAGTTAGCCAAGTGCGCCCAAAGCTATAAGTGTGAGTGAGTGACTTTTGTTTAATGGCTTATCGACCTCTGTGCGTTATTTACTGCCAAAAAAGTGGGGTTTTAAAGTATTTTTTAATGTTTGCTTATACTGAGAAGGTTGATTTAGTCAGATATTTTCATTAAACTTTTTTTATTATTTAATTTTAGAAAACTGAAGATATCTTCTAGTTTGGTATGAAAAGGTATTACTGGTAATAACATGTTTTCCTTCAAATATGTATTGTGTCAGTAATTTTTTTCCATTCAAAAATGCATATTATTCTATAAAAGTCTATTTTTATGTTTTCATATTGTTTTGACCCCAGTTTTGGGGTTAACTATTTTACCATAGCTGGGAACCTAACTCCGGGTCAATGGGGACCTGGGAACAACAGCAATTAAGAGGTAGTTACAACTTCCGAATCAGAGGCCTTCCTGCTGGATGCAGTTTACCGTCATACCAAGGAACCCAAGCTATAAGAAAAGTAATTTATGGTGATTTTCTGAGTGCAGCTTAGATGTGGGACAAGGCAGAATGTATGGGGCACCCAGTGAAGGTAGAACTCAATTTTAATGATTCTAGTAAGACAAGCTTGCTAACAAATTTCAACCACATCGAGGTACCCAGTACACGAATTTATGCTGACTTATACATTTTAAACATCTTAATTTTTAAACAACTACAGTGCTTCTATACCTAAGTTAAGTGCTTGTCATTTAAAATGTTAAAATGGGTGTTAAATTGCTTAATTTTTAAGAAGGAGTGGATAATTCATTCCACATTTGCCTTCCCCATACGATTCAATTTAGTCAATATCGGCATCCCTCTGAAAAAAACAAATAAAAAAATATCATATCAAGCGTAACATTAAAAAATATCGTCAAAGTACATTAAACAGAGGTTTCACACAAACATATTGAAATAAAGTTAATCATGAATGAAAAGAGATATGATCGGCCGCGCGTTTTTGTTTTGTTTTATAAAATATCAACCTCAATGGGTTATTCAATGCCGATAAGATTTTTATAATAGATTTGTATGAATAAATATATATCTTTAAGAAATAAGTTTATAGATCAAGTATCATCGACTCATTTTTGTTAAGTGGATTTAGTTAAGAGTCAAATATATTGCTGGTATAAATATATATATTTTCCTCAAAAATATATTACTGGTAATATTTTTTTCTTTCAAAAATATACCTCTGGAAATATGTTTTTCCTAAATAATGTATTACTGGTAATATATTTCTCCTTTAAAAATATGTTACTGGTAATAGATATTCCTTCAAAAGTATAATCCTGGTAATATTGGTGCTTTTAGCTCTTGTCAGGGTTAACCTGAGAAAGACAGTAATTGATGGTAGAACATAGATTCGAAGGTATTGTTACGTGAGCCAAATTACTTAGATATATAAAAGAAATGGAAATTGTGGAGGTCTGTGAACACGCATATATCTGAACTGATTATTTATTTTTATTTACTATTTCATACTCCTCAAAACTTCCTAATTAAGACCTTGAAGCCGGATAAAGTTTCTCGTCATACCCAGGAAATATATCATGTGTGACTAAACAGCTTTTATAAACAGCTTTTATAATATCGGAGATGAATTTGGCTTAACATTCTTATCAACCACAAGTAATCTGTCTGGACTAATAAGTTTTCGTAGAGTCATGGCTTTTGATAATTCCGGAAGCTTCCGTGATAGATCTATCCGAATCTTTTGCTCCGTGAGAGTTGGAGAAATCTTTTAGGGAATAGCGTCTAGCATAGAGTTAGTAGCAAATTTTATTGCAAAGAGCTTTAACTTATCCGACGAGGATGAGATGACATAAAGACCATTTATGACATTAAACAATGGTATTTTGCTGCTTTTGAGAATTCATTGCTTTGAAATTTTCCAGAACGTATATGAACCAATTATTTGTTTTTCAGTTTTGGCTTGAACTACGTAAAACTGACTAATACATACGGATCTTCCAACGCGAATCACCTCACAAATAACCATAATTGTGCGGCTGTGGATTCATTTTCGAGTGAACCACCACTCTCTGTTGCTAAAATCTCTGTCTTCTGGTGGAGAAGAATGCAGACGAGGCTCCGCCGGATGTTAGAGTCTCATCTGGCGTGAACAGGCAAGAACCGTACCCTGTCTTAAGTACGATTTATGGGATATTGCTGGAGGAGCTTAAGGTCTCGGATGTCCTACTTTAATTGGCCTTGTGTTGCATCCGCCTCAGGCATCCGCCTTAGTAGGAAATTATTAAATAACAGTGTTGACTCATATACGATTCTCAGTAAGTTCCACTTAAAGGTGTTGGAAGCCATTAATATTTTGTCTTCGAAACCTTCACTATGTAAACAGAAGGAATTTATACTCGGCCTCCAACTAATATTTAATCTAAGCACAGTTTTTTTTTTTAATACCTATTGTCTATTTTTCTTACTTTATTAACCTCGATTTAGCTCTGTTGAACAAGGTTCGAAATGGTTAGTTGCTCGTTTTTCAGTTTTACTTTTTTACTTATTATCATAACAGGTAATAAATTGTGACTCTTTATAGCTGTTTGGAAATGTTGTATAACTATTCAAATCTTAAAAGATTTTAAGACAAGCTACAAATCATACTTAATCTGTAGATTGAATTCTTTGTTAGAATTAAAAGTATAAGAACTACCTTAGCTAATAAGTACTTCATCTGTGCTTGACTAACAATTTTTGTACCCCTTTTATTCTTCTTTTACTTGCATGTGCCTTGTCCTTTAAGGACGTAGGCGATCATGCCTTTTCACGTCTCTCTACCCCTGGTGGCTCTTAGCACGGTTTTTCCTGTTACACAACGCAACCCCCGTTCTGTCATCCACCCACGCAGGCCAGTCAAGTACATTATATGTTGTTTTCCCCTTTCTCTCTTTCACTCTATCGGACCTGTTAGTATCAGGTTCTCCAAGCTTTCTTTCCTTATTGCAAGTCCCAGGAACATTAGCTGTCTCTTCCCGATGCTCAGTATTAATTTTCGTTTTTGTTTCTCTCCTGTCTAAACCTCATCATTGTTCACATGCTCGATCCATGATATCCGTAACATCCTTCTGTGGAAACACATTGCAGTTGCCTCTAGTTTTTCCTTCATTTTCGATTATATTGTCCAGCATTCACTGCTATATTGAAGAACTGACATTACATACAAATCCAGTTCTCTCTTCTTAGATTCTAGCTAAATTTTCCTGTGTCTTAATACTCTATTCAGCTTCTGGAACGCAGCTTTTGCCATGCCATTTCGCCTTCGGATCTTTGTGTCGCATTTTCCGTTTTCTTTTAGCACACTTCCCAGGTATTTAAATTTTTGTACCTGCTGTATTTGGCATTTTGGGCTGCTCTTTTTGCTGATGAGTTTTCTTGCACTTTATTTGTAATCCTTTCTTGTACTTTATTAGTAATCCTTTCTTGTCACTCTCTTAACCTACATTCTGTAGGAGATTTTGTAGTTTTCTTTCCGTGTCTGCTATCAGCAGTGTATCATATGCGTACCTTCTGTTGTTCAAGTTGTGGCCTCCGATGACAATTCCTGGCAAATCTAACTTGCATACATGTAAACAAGATGATGGCTATTCCTGAGGATTTTTGTGCGCTGTCCTAGATGTAGGAAGGAGTATATTACACCATTCCCTGGGAAAAAGTGAGGTTATAGTGAATCATTACTGAAGCCGTTTCTGGCATGAAACAAAAGTTGCCATTTTGTTAATATGTTTGGTACACATTAAGCTTTCCAAGTAATAAATAATCAATTCAGATATATGCGTGTTCACGGATCTTCAAACTGTTCATTTTTTTATATCTAGGTAATTTGGGTCACGTAACATTACCTTAGAATCTATGTTCTACCAACAATTTATATCGGAAGATCAAAGAAAGAAATAAGAACATGTATGACGGAACACCATGAAGAATGTCTGTCTGTGAAAATCGTGTCAGTAAATCACGAATAGTTATATCAAAACATGATGGATACTGCGTTTGAAACATGATGCAGAAAAACAATCGAATGTCTCCGGAAAGTTACGGATATCTAGGGACGATCCAGATGAATACAAACAGCTGCCTTTTTTTGTATACGAGTGTTCAGTTGCCGTAAAAATTGACGGCTATATATTTGAGAAAATTACACACACACACACACACACACACACACACACACACACACATACATATATATATATATATATATATATATATATATATATATATCAGATAAGATAAATTGCAAACATTCTCACGGATAATCTTTCTCGTGTTATAATTAAAAGATATAAGAAATGAGCAGTAACTTTGACAGATTATTTTATTATTCTTTTCTCTATATTTCAGCTCATTTCTTACATATTTCAATTATAATACGCGAAAAATTACCCGTGAGTCTGAAAGGATTTTATTTGAAATGGGCAAAAACAATAATTACATTTTATTTAATCTGACATGTCTAAAACAAAATTGGCTGCCTACACACACACACACACACACACACACACACACATATATATATATATATAGAGAGAGAGAGAGAGAGAGAGGGAGGGAGAGATAGATAGAGATCGAGAGAGAGAGATTTGTATAAATGTGGTATTAATTTCGAATTAATTCAATTTACATTGTGACACAGAACTTTCTGTTTCGAGATTTTACATTGTCATCAGACAATGTTGACTTATTATTGTAAAAATGATTTACACTTGAACGCATAAAAATACGCTTGTTATTTAAAGAGTCGGTATGGATAGAGCAAGACAGAAAAATGTTTGTGTGGTTAATGTAAATAATCAGAATGAAGTTCAACTTTTAAAGAAAGCAAACATAGAGATAAGGAAACAAGAAAAAAATAAGGAAAGAAAATATAGAAATAAATTTAATGTTATGAGCATAAGAATGAATGAAAAACGAACGAAAGAAAGATAAAGCAATGCATGAAATTGGGAAATTAATTACTCAAATGAATAAAAAAAAATGAAAGAAATAATGCAAAGAAAGAAACTAAGAAAAATGAAATAAAATATCAGCGAAAATATAAGAAAATACATGAAAAGAATTAAAATAACGAAATCAAGAAATGTGTAGCGGCCTAACTACTTTTTTTATTTGTTATGTAATAATGTTAGCTTCTCAATTCAATGTGTACCAAAGAGTGAACAAACAAGATGTAAGTAGACAACATTTTAATTATAACAATAATCGGTTAAAGGGAGAGAACTTATTTTCACCCTTTTAATAATTAACTGGAGATATATGAAACACTTTATGTATGTTTTTAAGAAAATAGTTTAAACAGTTCAAAAATGATGAGTTGGAAAAATAGTCTGTATTTCCAAATAGTTGAAATAATTCAAAATGATGAGTTGGAAAAAATAGTCTGTATTTCCAAATAGTTGAAATAATTCAAAATGATTAGTTGGAAAAAATAGTCTGTATTTCCAAATAATTGAAATAGCACAAAATGATGAGTTGGAAGAATAAATAGCAAGCAAGGTGTGTGTGAAAGAATGTTAAAAAAAAAATACTTGCGTTTAAGTCGATAAGTTGAAGTAATATAATTATTTACCAGGAGAAAAATATTGGGTGCAAAAGGTTGTTATTGCACAGTTTGAATATTTAATTTAGTTTCTCAGGCAGGTAAAAAAAATAATGAATCCGGCTTATTTTCTTTTTTTTAAGTAGGCGAAAATATATATGTGTGCCTTAAAAGATAAGTGATCCGGAAACAATAGGTCTGGTAGCTTCAAAATCTTCTTTCCAACTAAAGCTTCAAGAGCGGGAAGATTCCCGCTTTTTCGAAAGAGAGGCAAAATGCTGCTGCTGATGCAGAACGAACCAATGAAACGTTTGGTTTCAAAAAGAAGATGGTTTGATTTATTTTACAAATTCCCTTCTCTAACTTTTAAAAATATTGGTGATACGAGGGTATCGTAGAGAGCTCGACAAATGAAACTTAAGAAAGAAATTTTAGTATTTGAGAATTAAGAAACAAAGAAAAGCTTTCGGATATGCAAGTTCGAAAGAAAGTAAATAAATACATACTGGTAAGTAAATAAAAAAGATAAACAAAAGAAAGAAAATATAGAAAGAAAGTTATTTATATGAGCATAAGAAAAAAGAAAGACAGAAAAACTTTAAAATAAAAAGAAAGAATAAATAAAGAAAATACATGATTAAAATAAATTATGAAATGAAGTCAAAAGGAAAAGAAAAAAAAAGAAAATTTAGTGACAAGTAAATAAGAAATAAATAAAGTTGAGTGATATGGTAATTAAAAAGAAAGATAAGAAAGAAAAGAAGAAAAGAAGAAAAGAAAGAAGGAAAACACACTAAGGAAATAAGTACAAAATGTAAAACAATATAAAAAGAGATAGTTATCAATAAGATAAGGTAGTATTTATATTATTTACAATGTTATCCTTATCTTTCTTGTCATATTCACGACGCTTCGGCCATCGTACGCTCCAGCCTACTTCAGGTGCTTGAAACGAAAATAATATACCCCAGTGATCAAAATGAAGAATTCACTTTGAAATTCCAAGAACCTGAAGACGGTCGGTGTGTGCAACATCCAAAACGACGGGAATAAAGCAAAAAATATAAATAATATAAATAATATTAAAAGAGATTTAATGATTTTAGCATTAGAAAGAAATAGAGAAAGAAAGAAAGAAAGAAAGAAAGAAAAAAGAAAGAAAGAAAGAAAGTAAGGAAAGAAGAAATAAAGAGAGAAAAAAATATAAAACAAACGATTAAAAGGTGTAAAATAAGTAAAGAAAGAAAGAAAGAAAGAAAGAAAGAAAGAGAAGAAAATACTCGGGAAATAAGTAAATATGTAATAAAATATAAATGATGTGTTAATAAGTTTTGCATAACAAATGAAAGAAAGAAAGAAAGGAAGGAAGGAAGGAAGGAAGGAAGGAAGGAAGGAAGGAAGGAAGGAAGGAAGGAAGGAAAAAGAAACAGAGTAAGAGAGAAAGGCAGTGAATGAAAATACAAAAGAATACATGAAAAGGTGTAAACGAAAGAAAGAAAGAAAGAAAGAAAGAAAGAAAGAAAGAAAAATAGAAAGAAAAAAAAGAACAAACGAACGAAAGGGAAGAAAATACACGGGAAATAAGTAAAAAATGTAAAATAATATCAAAAATGTGTGAATAAGTTTAGCATAAGAAAGAAAGAGAGTAAGAAACAAAGGCAGAGAGAATGAAAATAAAAACAATACATGAAAGGTGTAAAATAAGTAACGAAAGAAAGAAAGAAAGAAAGAAAAAAGGAACGGAAGAAGGAAAAACATACTAAAGAAATAAGAAAAAACAAAATATAAAATAAGAGTTAAAGATTTTTGCGATAAAAAAGAAAGAAAGAGAGTAAGAAAGAAAGAGAGAGAAAGATATATTAAACAACACATAGAAAAATGTACAAAAAAGTAATAAAAGAAAGAAAGAAAGAAAGAAAGAAAGAACGGGAAGAAAATACTCGGGAAATAAGTAAAAAAATGTAAGAAAATATAAAAAAATTGTTAAAAGTTTAGCCTACGAAAGAAAAAGTGAATGAAAGAAAGAATGAGAATAAGAAAGAAATGAAGTGAGAATGAAAATGTAAAACAATACATCAACAGATGTAAAATAAGTAAAGAAAGAAAGAAAAATGAAAGAAAGAAAGAACTGTTTAGTGACACGGAAATAAGAAAAAAGTTTACTAATATGGAAATTAGAAAGAAAGTAAGGAAAAAAAGAAAATTATTAAGGAAAAATGTAAAAAGTAAGAAACAAAAGTGTGAATAATTTTCGCATGAGAAAGAAAGAAAGAAAGAAAGATTGTAAATAATGAAAAACAGAGAGAAAGAAAATGTAAAAATACATGAAAAGGTTTAAAATTAGTAAAGAAAGAAAGAAAGTCAGAAAGAAAGAAAGAAAGAAAGAAAGTCAGGAAGAAAGAAAGAAAGAAAGTCAGAAAGAAAGAAAGAAAGAAAGAAAAAAGAAAGAAAGAAAGAAAGCAGGAAAGTAAAGTGACAAAAAATAAGAAAGAAACAAGTTTACTGATATGGAAATTAGAAAGAAGGAAAGAAAGTAAAGAAGACAAGAAAATTATTAAGGAAAACTGCAAAAAAGTAAGAAACAAAAGTGTGAATAATTTTCGCATTAGAAAGAAAGAAAGATTGCAAATAGAGAAAGAAAATGTAAAAATATATGGAAAGGTTGAAAATTAGTAAAGAAAGAAATACAGAAAGAAATTTAGAAAGAAAGAAAGGAAAGAAAAATGAAAGAAAGCAGGAAAGTCAAGTGATAAAGAAATAAGAAAGAAACAAAAGTTTACTGATATGAAAATTAGAAAAAAAGGAAGAAAGTGAGAAAGAAAGAAAGATAAAGAAAGGAATAAAGGAAGAAAAATACTAAAGGAATTATTTTTAAAAATTAAGAAGATTTTAAAGTAGTGTTAATGATTTTAGCATATGAAAGAAAGAGAGAAAGAATGTAAAAACGTAGGAAATAAATTTAAAATAGAGAAAATAAAAACCAATTCATAAAAAGGGGTTAAATAAATAACGAAATGAAAAAATAAAGAATAAGAAGAAATAAAGAATTAAAAAAAATAAAAAACGAAATAAATTAGGAAAAAACTATAAAAAAAAAGTACGTAGAGGTTATTTTTTGTAGAACTAACAGAAAAAAAAAACTTCTAACCCTGAGAAAACACTGCTTTCCGACCGCAAACAAAAATCTTGTAAGGAAAACTCACTGAACAAGACAAACGTAGAGAGAATAAGAAACAAAAATATTTATAAAAATAAGACCGGACCAAGTGAAACAGAGAGAAGCGCACGCGTGAGAGAGAAAGAGAGAGAGAGAGCGAGAGAGAGAGAGAGAGAGAGAAATTTTCAATAAGCGAGTGAGGCTTCAGGTAGAGAGTTTCAGAGAGAAGCCGACATCCCAAGAGTCCCCCGTAATTTCATTTGCATTAATTCAATTTGGCTCGCCTCTCAGAGCTTCCGAGTTCCGGCAAAATCTCTTGAATCGATCGCTTAATTCGATATCTTGTAAGAAGTTGCAAGATCAGACCCCGGAACCTTCCGCACGGTGATAACCTCGCCTTTCCTTTGCTATTCAATCATTAATTGATTTTAACAATTGTGAACGGCGAACAAGAGAAACATTCTTCTTCGTTGCTACTATCAATCCATCTGTGACCGTCAATTCTTCAGTCGCCTCTTTCTCAAAGACTCTGTTTCAATTCATGTTGTCTTCATTAAGAAACACTACTGTTTCGTCTGTAACCGATTTTTTTATGTTCTTCGGGTTTAACATTACTACATATTCGTGTCTCTTCTTCATCGTTCGGTTTTATATTATTTAGATTTCCTTTTAAATGGATGTGCGTTGTGGTACAATGGATATTTTTTTTTAATCGTATCACCCCGAGCAAGGTGGTAACGCCACTGATGTGCATGGGGCTATGTAAAAGTGAAAAAATTTTAAAAGAGAAAGCCGGAAACCACATCCTAAAAAGGGAACAAGGGATGAGCCTCTTAACCTGTTCAATAGAGGTGGGTGGAGTGTGAACCGGGCGATAGATAGATATATCCACTCAAATTGAAAAAAAAAAACAAAGTGAGAAGTTTTGAAAAGAGAAAGCCGGAAACTACATCCTAAACAGGGAACAAGGGATGACCCTCTTAACCTGTTCAATAGACGTGGGTGGAGTGTGAACCTGGCGATAGATATATCTACTCCAATTATATCGGCCTGGAATGAGAAATCGGAGAGCAGAGTTCGAATTCCAGTTGAAATTGTTGCATTATTGCGTGCAAATACTCTTGGGAAAGGTATGAATCCGTTTCTTCTCCCTCCAGCTATGGGTTGAATAGTAAGACTGATTGGGTTCTAAAGCCTTGATTGGCAACTAGTCTACCACAGAAAGAAACGGCATAGATCAAAAGAGATATATTTGCTCAAGCGTGTATCACATATGGCAACTAACTGGCTAGTATATGAGCGTTTTGTTCAAACGTATATGAATGAGAAATTAAAAACTGGTGTTCAGATTCCTGTTTAATTTTTTGCATTCACTTACATTCAAATATCATTGGCTCCAACAGTTTCTTTCCTCGCACTTCCCGCCTGTGGAATTCCCTACCGCATACTTGCTTCTCCAACGGCTACAACCTCCAGGAGTTTAAATGTAAGGTCAATAGTCACCTCCTAACACATTAACTCACACCCACTCTCTCCAACTCTCTCCCTATATACATCTCCTTCTGACATTTCCTATCCCCAATCCCTCTATGTAACCCCCTGCGCTATAGTGGCAGTGGAATGCCTTCCTTAGGGTGACACGATTAACAAAAAAAAAAAGTTATTAACTTTTCTTTTTTCTTTCCATCTATGCGGTGAATAGAAGGACAGACTGGGTTCTATAGCTTTGCTTGCTAACCAGTTTACCGCAGAATGCAATTGCAAGATAAAGAAGGAATATCTTTGCCTAGTCATTGATCGATCGAAAGCGATATGATCGCCAAAATTGATATCAGATATAGCACTTAACTGACTGATCTAAATAAACGGATTGTATAGCAGGCCGAAATAGGTTATATTGCCTTGGTTGTCAACCAGTATACCACAGAACAAAACGCCAAGATATTGCGGGAACATCTTTTGCCTAGTCAGTGAAAGAGACATGATCACCCAAGTAAGTATCACGTGTGACACTTAACGAACTGTGTAAATTGACAGCGGATATTAAATTACAGAACACATTTTTATATTGATTTAAAAACGTATTCTTAGTGAATACCCATACTTGACCATACTTTATTTTATAAATATTATTTATTTCTTTTATGAACTTAAAATTTCCAGAAAACCTATTAAACAAAAATGCGCTTCACGGCAGAATTCGAACCTACATCATCTTGATGTTAGATTGGACGTGCTTTAAACAATTTGTCTCCGAAGGTCGTCCTAATCAGGCTAGGTTCTGTTTTGTCTTTAAACACATTTTCAATCAGTCATTTAAATACCATACGTGATACACACTTGGGTGATCATGTCTCGAAAAAGACATGACTTACTGAACAGAAGACTTTTTAGCAGTAGGTTTGCCATTACATTCTATGGCAGACTTGTTGCCAACTAATATAGAACATCCTCAACTATAGAACCTAATCTGTTTTGTCATTTAACCCATAGCTGGAGAGAGAAGACCGGGATTAACACTTTTACTAATAGTATTTGCGCGTGAGTGAATGCAACGAATGCATCCGATTTCTTTTTTGAGCCGATATCCACTGAACCATAAAGCACATCTTCTTCTATGTGCCCTATCCCTTCAGGACGTAGGCGATCATGGCTTTCTACGTGCCCCTATCTGTGGTGGCTCTTAGCACGCCTTCTCCTGTTACATCATGCAACCCTCGTTCAGCCATCCACATGATTAGGTCCTTCAAATATGTTATCCGTTGCTTTCCACTGTCTCTTTTACCCCTCTACCTGACCTGTTAGTATTAGGTTCTCTAAGCCCTCCTTCCTCATTGCATATCCTAGGAACTTCAGCTGTCTTTTCCTGATGCTCGGTATTAATTTTCTTATTGTTTCCATCATTTCTAAGACCTCATCATTGCTCACATGCTCTATCCATGATATTTTCAGCCTCCTTCTGTAGAACCACATTTCAGTTGCTTTTAAGTTTTTCCTTCATTTTTGATGAGATTGTTCAGCATTCACTGCCATATTGAAGAATTGACATCACATAGCAATCCGGTACTCTCTTTTTTGTTTTTACCGAAATTGTCCTGTTTCTTAATACTTTACTCAACTTCTGAAATGCTTCCTACGCCATGCTAATTCGCCTTCGGATCTCTGAGTTGTATTTTCTGTCTTCTGTTATGACACTTCCCAGGTATTTAAATTTTTGTACTTGTCGTAACTGCTCAGTCTTTTATTGGAAACGTAAACAGAGTCATTTAAACTGTTGTCTTCAATAAGATTTCATGAATTTTCTATCGGTGTTTTCCACTGGGCACCAATTGTGGGCCTGTCTTTCTTGGGATGAAATAATGAAAAACAATAATCAGGTTGGTAGACGAAATTATATATTATTCAAAAAATTAACCAAGCGTCTACTTAAATGTATGCATCTGCTAAAAATAACGTTCAAAGTAATAAAAATATGACAGATGAGTAAATAAGAATTAATTATTTCTTTAAAATTGGAACATGTTTCAAATGGTCATTGAAAGTGATTTTTTATCCCTTTAAATTTGTCTGAGTGTTGTAAATAAGCATATAGTCAAAATCAAATAAGGAGGAATATTTTGAGATGTCAGTCACTCAGTTAAGTGCCATACGTGATAGACGCTTTGGCGATCAAGTCTCGAAAGTGAATCTATAGTGAAACATTCGTGGTACATTTGAGTCTATGGAGAAACGTACGCGGCCCACTTGAATCTGTAGTCAAACATCCGTGGTACACTTGAATCTATAGTCAAACTTAGCGACACATTTGAATCTCTAGTGAAACTTTCGTTGCTTACTTGAATCTATAGTCAAACATCAGTGGTACACTTGAATCTATAGTCAAACTTACGTGGCACATTTGAATCTATAGTGAAACTTCCGCGGCTCACTTGAATCTATAGTCAAACCTGCGTGATACACTTGAATCTATAGTTAAACCTATGTAGTACAATCGGATCTATAGTCAAACTTACATGCTGTAGATTATCTGACTGGTGAATAATTTGGTGAAGAAGTATATTTTTATGAAACAGGAAAAAATAGGCAAACTGGCTAGCAAACGAAAAGTAGACATTGTTTTGATACATACTTGATTGTTGAAAAAATTAAGAATGTGGTCAATTTTCCCATGTCAGAAAAATATTTGATTGTTCTTAAACCAGCGCGGCCAAGATCAGATGATGTAGACTTTGAAATGATGTAAACAATGTGCTGAAAGATGACGTAGTTGCTTATATAAGAGACAGGTTAGTAATAAAAGACAGTCCGTGAGCATTTGATATCGGAACTCAGGCCATGTGAGACACACGGAAAACGGCAGAAAAGCGCAGCCTCTGGCCCCTCGATGCGTGTGTGCTGACACCTCCGATTCCACCTAAGCCACGTCACCTGAAGAGCGAATAAAAGATATGTTGTCTACATTTGCTTAGTGTTACGGTTGTCAATTTTTTAACAGAGAATATCGTTGTTTTATCAGTGTGCCAAAGCCAAACGATTTTATTGAGACTCTGTCATCGAATTAATGATCGTTGTTTCATCGAAGGCTGTGCATGTCAGTAGTACAGAATTTACAAAACATTGGCTGTTTTATCGAAATGATAATCGCCTTCGACGAATTCATATACAGCATTTAAATCTATTGTTGAAATTACCCGGCACACTTGATCGATTTCATGACGAAGGTGAATACCCTCCAAAAAATACCAAACAGTCCCCAATACGAAGCTGCTAAGCGGAGCCAGTGATTGGGAGGTTTCAGTAGACAAAATGACGTCTTTAAAATATAAGCAGAAATGTATTTCGTTTTATCATACACACATACGAACTTTACCGACATATAAATACCTACATTCATACATTTACTCACCAATGATTTTGTTATACACATATTTTAAATAAAGGAAATCGTCCATAGATTTATGACGTCTTTAAAATATAAACGGATATGTATTTCGTTTTATCATACACACATACGAACTTTACCGACATATAAATACCTACATTCATACATTTACTCACCCATGATTTTGTTATACACATATTTTAAATAAAGGAAATCGTCCATAGCGTTATGACGTCTTTAAAATATAAACGGATATGTATTTCGTTTTATCATACAAACATACGAACTTTACCGACATATAAATACATACATTCATACATTTACTCACCACATGATTTTGTTATACACATATTTTAAATAAAGGAAATCATTCATAGCGTTATGACGTCTTTAAAATATAAACGCAAATGTATTTCGTTTTATCATACACACATACGAACTTTACCGACATACAAATACATACATTCATACCTTTACTCACCCTTGATTTTGTTATACACATATTTTAAATAAAGGAAATCACCCATCGCTTTATACTTGTTATACATTATTTCACTACAATTTTTAAAGGGAAACATATTTCGTTTTTTCATTCTCACACGTACAACCTTTCCGACTTATAAACAGGCTCTTTCGTACATTTAAATACCCATGATCTTCTCATACACGTAATTTTAAAAAAACATTTTCCAGCGTTTAAATACATTTGACACGTGCATTATCGTACAAACATATATTTTAACAGGCATTTGTAAACGTTTATTTAACATAAATATTTATTAATTTTATTACAAGTGACACACATCCATATAAACAAGCAAACGATCCTACATTTAAACTGAACATCTATTGCTTTATTACATACTAGCAGTATAGCCCGGCGTTGATTGGGTCTAATGAACGCTTTAAAGCTAATCTATGGTCCTGGAGCTCAGACACAGCGTAAAGAATATTTGTGTGAATTTTGGTGAGAATCGGATAAAAATTGTATATTTGTATAAAGGACATACAGACAGATAAACAGACACACACACACACACACAAACATCTTGCCTCTTATATATATATATATATATATATATATATATATATATTATCGATTTTCTGCACTATTGCAAGAACTGCAATCTTGAAACTTCTGAATATCGTTTCTTATGTCTTTGTCTATGCGTCTATCAAATTTGATTAAAATCGGACCACTGCTTCTATAACACGGTGTTGATCGTCCCAAGTAGGAATCTACGAAAATGACACCACAATTTACTCCAGCATCAGGAATAAACCCGTCGTGGACAAACATAATCTCGCTGCTGACATTGGACGGGATCTACACTCTGTGGTGAATTGGGGCAAGAAGTGGCTTGCCAATTTCAATGTGCCTAAGACGAAGCTGTTGTCTGTCAATCACCACAGGCAACCTCTCCTGCCTCCCATAATCATGGACCAAGCGATTCTCCCTGAGAGCAATACACTGTGCCTCATCGGCCTTGCCCTCTCTTCTGATCTAAAATGGAACCACTACATCGAGTCTATAGCTAAATCCACTGCTAAAAATCTCCCCGATACGATAAGATCACAAGTAGGCATGTACGCTGATGATATCACAGTTTACTCACACCTCGATCAAAAATCAGGTGTTGGTGACAAGGCGAACCTCGCTGCCGAGCTTGAGAAGGACCTCCAACCCGTGGTGGATTGGGGTAAGAAATGGCTCGTAAAATTCAATTCTTCCAAAACGAAGCTGCTGTCAATTAACCACCACAGACAACCGAACCTCCCTCCCATTAGCATGGAACAGGCTTGATTCCCAGAGAGCAAATCACTACGCCTCCTTGGCCTGACACTCTCAGCGGACCTCAAGTGGAATAACTACGTCGAATCCATTGCTAAATCCGCAGCTATGAAAGTTGGCTCTCTGTGCAGGGCCCGAAAATACTTTCCACCTGAATCTATCCTGCAATTATATAAATCCACCATCCGCCCGTGTATTGAGTACTGCTGCACATCTGGTCGGGTGCCCCTTCTATTCTCCTCGGGGTTCTTGACAAAATACAGCGAAGAATCTGTAATGTGATTGATACCGACTTGGCTGACCGCCTGCAGTATCTCTCTCACCGGCGTGAAGTGGCATCCCTGTGCCTCTTCTATAAATACTTTCATGGCTTCTGCTAGAACGAACTTAAATCACTGGTGTTTACTCGTGCAACAAGATTGGCAACTGGGTCCCACCCATTCACAGTTAGGTTAGCCAAATGCAGGCGACAATTCTACTCCTTCAGTTTCTTCTCTCGCACTTCCCGCCTATGGAACTCGCTCCCATATTCTTGCTTTCCTGACGGCTACAGCCTCCAGGAATTTAAATGCAATGTCAATACTCATCTATTATCCACTTGACTCTAGTTCTTTCCCCACCCCGTATATCCTTTCCTTTCTCTCCACCTATGAATCTGCCATCACACCTACATTCTCATCCTTCTATTGCTCCTAACTGTTTCGTCTTCCTCTTCATTCTCTTCTAATTAATCTTTTTACACTTATGTAGCCCCCTGCATATCAATGGCACTACCGCCTTGCTCGGGGTGATACGATTTAAAAAAAAAAAACGATTTTTTCGATTAGCGAATTTTGATACTTATCAGGGGTTCCTCGACGGAAAATCTAGCTAAGAACCCTCGCAGACGCTTATAGTAAAACTGTGTAAATTATCAAGAAAATCGGTTGAGCCTTTTCGGAGTCTATAGGTAACGGACACACACACACACACACACACACACACACACACACACACACAAAGATTAATTCATAAATAAGTTTAAATTAGATGACCAATGAAACCAGGCCACAGTCAATACTACATTATACTGTCTTTTTGTTTTTAAAATCCGAATCTTATTAAAAAATCTCTGAAGAAAGTAAATAAAATGAGATTAAAGGCACTTTTCCTAATTGTTTCTTTACTTATTCTATCGTCTTGTCAAATTTCAATTCATATAAACAAATAATACTAGTATATGTATATATATATATATATATATGTGTGTGTGTGTGTGTGTGTGTGTGTGCGCGCGCGCACGCGGGTGTATGTGTGTGACAGAGAGAGAGAGACAGACAGAGAGAGAGAGAGAGTGTGTGTGTGTGTGTGTGTAGGTAATTTTCTGTAAGTGTCTGTGTCCCAGTATGTATGCCTCTATAAAATTGCAAGATCGCATTTTTATTCAATGAACCTCTTTTCGTCTGTCTGTTAATCCTTCTCTCTTGATGGATGTATAAGTGCTTAAATTGTTATGGAGGCACTGTCACATCTCCTGCTCTCCCTATAAAATATTCATTAGAATCTATACTAATGTTGTCACGTTAGTCACACATTTTCAAATCGCTCGAATTCTAAGCATTTCGTCTTCATTATTTATTTTGACAATTTCTTCACGAGGAACTTAGATATTGTCAGATATTGACAATTGACCTGAAGCAAGTTGTGGTTCAATAAAGAGAGTGTTTCAAAATATGTTCAAACGTGGCATTAGTAAGATGTTTGAGTTCAGCTAAGATCAACGATCACGAACGCTGATTTTTAAGGCAGGAAGTCACTAACACCTCTGATATGTAGATTGATTTAGCTAGTTAGATGTATGTGATGAAAAAGACACAGAATACAATGGATTGTATAGAAGAATATGGACATACACTGATATTCAGATATGTGCATATATAGATAGATATGAAGAGACCACACACACACGCAGACAGACACACACACACACACACACACACACACACACACACATATATATATATATATATATATATATATATATATATATATATATATATATTACGCTCTCACACCCTTATTGAGCACTCTGGAAGAATAGTATACTTTGAAAAAACAGTAGCTACTCTAGCATCTACGCATCGTGCATTCAGTACTGAATTAGAACACCCTCAGCTAATGGGGTGTGTATACATGATATATCACACGCTGAAAGTTTGCCTCCTTCTACTGAGCTCCCATAGCTCAGAGGTAGAATCGCCGACTGACGCCAATTTGGCCTGGTTTCAATCCTGGGTAAAAAGCAATTGAATGTCTAACCGTACTGATGAGCTGTGATACAGCGAAACAGATTTTTCTGCGGATGGCTATATATATCCTATTTTAATTGTATAAATTAATTTATTTTAACTAAAACTTAATGACGAAATTGAAAAATTGAAAAATAAAATCTCGAAGAATATTCGTAGAAGATATTTGGGGCAAGGGCTATATATGGTTTTTGCCTTATTTTACTTTCACAGAAAACGAAATGATTAATAATAAAAATAGTGATAATAATAATCAAAGTAATATTATTGATGATGATGATGATGTTGATGTTAAAAGGTAAATAGAGAAAAATCTGAATTAATCTGGATTAAAATATTTGAGATATTTATTTCTATATTTGCATGTGGCCATTAATTGACTACATTTGTTTAGTAAATTCGGTTTGTAAAGATAAAAAAATTTTTCTAAAAAATATCATGCATTGCATTTATTTCCTTTTGCATTGCACGATTTAGTTTTGTGATGATATCCTATTAATTTCTTTTTAAATTTCCAGAAATATTTTGTGAAGACAGAACTTTTACTGAATTTATTATTGTTTAAACTCATTTGATGATTGTAGTAACGGTATTTTCATTGGTTCTTCGTTGTGTCAAAATAAAATGTAACGTTGCTATTAGAATTGACCATAGCTTTGTAAAGTATACTTTTGCTAATGTACTGACCGTTTAGTGGTCAAGTCTTATTTTTTCGGCAGTTGAAATTATTTTTAATAGAGTTACACACAGACACACATTCATATATACATATATATATATATATATATATATATATATATATATATATAATATATATATATATATATATATATATATATATATGAGATACATATATAGATAAAACACAGTTCTCAAAGTATAGATATGGATAACATTAATTTTGTGAAAAGGGAAAAACGTCACTTTTCTAAAACAGGGAAATGTTAAACATTCTTAAGCTTTAAATTAAAACGTAATCTTTAAACTTTGATCATATTTATGAAAACATTCTTACATAAAATAAATAAAAAATACCTGATTCAAATTAATAATGACGTTGTACTTTATCAGAAATTTGTGAAGAAAGAGACAATGTCAAAATTATCCAGTACACAGAAACTAATATTTCTCATTGTATTTATACAATATACGAGTTGGATCGCGCCGTAAAAAGGCACCGTTAAAACATGCGGCAAGAACTTTCATAACTGGTATTAAGAAGAATGAACTGAACCGAGGCTGGTTTGCTATTGCCTTTTTCTCGATGTGCGTGAGAATAGGCATATATATATATATATATATATATATATATATATATATAACGTTTTATATTATAGTTGAAAGAAAGGGTGGATACTGTATATATATATATATATATATATATATAGAGAGAGAGAGAGAGAGGCAGAGAAAGAAAGAAGGAGAATTATATAAGTCTTTACCCATTCGACTATTTTTTTTTTAATCGTATCACCCTGAGCAAGGCGGTAACGCCACTGATGTGCAGGAGGCTACACAATAGTGAAAAGATTGGAAAAGATAAAGCCGGAAACCACTTCCTAAACAGGGAACAAGGGATAAGTCTCTTAACCTGTTCAATAGATGTGGGTGGAGTGTGACTATGATGATGATACATTTAGAAGGAACGCTAACGGTAATATTTTAGGAAATCTATGTATGCAAAGAAGGGACGAAGTAAAAATAATATCAGACTGAATTTCGAGTCCCGATACCATATCTGCGCTGGCAATGCCTGATCCCAATACCCCTGCCTTGACAAACTTCAAACGTCTTCACGCCGCCCTTGTAATGATGAACGATTATTTGCCTTACAACTCCGTTTCTATAAACGAATCGATTTCAACCCCTAATATATTGGTATTTTGATGGCAGATGTTCAGCCAAGCTACATTTATTAATTCCTCCATTCCAGACTTTAAAACTAGGTTCGGTAATGCTACGAACACAGAGTCTTCATTCCCGGATTTTTGGCAAGATGTTATTTTCATTCTGAAATTGTATTCCCCAGAATTGTTATTACGTGAAACAGACGTCCTGGTCACGAGTATTTTAAATCCTTGAATCTATACGGTGAGAGGTGGAGAAGAGGGTCAGCTTTTATCTGTCTTGCATATCTTCTTAATATATTTCTATTATTGCTTACCTCTACGAATTTTCAACTGTCTGGTATTGTAACTTTCTATTGATAAAATTGGTGTTCTACGCATACGAAACATCTTCCAAACCAGTAACATATTGAGAGTACATGCGTTCATCATCCCTTAAGAAAACTCCATTCTGTTATTAGCGTAGTTTTGTAAATACTTAATATGCCAATGTAAGAGTTAAGCAATAAGAAACACTCAGCAGGCAGTGCTCGGGAGGTGCACTCATAAACACTGACTTACTCTTCCTGTATATATACTTCCTAATAATATAAGAATATTCTTAAGCAAATTTTTAGTATTTCGGTTAGACCGAATAGGGAATGGTCGTTTGCATTGATTGCATTGGTTTCAAAGGACTGGCCATTAACATTCACCTCTATGAATCTACCTAACAGAAAGAACTTGACAATTGCGATTTACTGATTGGTCGCGCAATGACAATTAAAATATCAGCAAAAGACCTACACTACCGGCCATAATTATTAGGTAAAAACCATTGTTTAAAAAAATTATATATTTTATACTATTCTTTAGTATTTATTGCCAAATGAATAATTGTAAACGAAAATAGAATGGTTCATTTGTTAATACTGCACAATAACATGTGCATCAAATGAGCTTATAAATATATAATAATTACGTATATTTCATTTTCATCAATGAAAGATTGAAAAAAATTATAGTGATTCGGACGAGTTCATCTTTGCTTCTACGCCTTATTAAATTTTCCATAGTAATAATAACAAAAGAACCTTTCTATTTTCATTTAGAATTATCCACTTGGCAATAAATGCTAAAAATAGTATGAAATACATAATATTATTAAAAACTGGGATCGCCTAATAATTATGGCCGGTAGTGTATATCAACAGTGGAACTGACTCTTGAAAGGGTGTTTCTCGATGACTTGTATTTTACCATCTCCAATTCTAAAAGAATGAGTTATCTATCATTTTCTGTTTTACGGTACTGTTCACCCTGTACAAGTCCCGTAGGCTACCCGAGTTAGAAGGTTATTTGAAGGCAAAGTTTTAAAGAATACGAAAAGAAAATAACGATTGACTTAAGACTTGAACATGTGAAGATTGTAGTGATCACCGCATGTTTTAATTACTGAATCCGTTTACGTGTTTTAACAGTTTTGCGGAATAAACATCATAGTTAAATAGGTCTGGGATTTGGAGGTGATAATATGGTATAAAATTGTTTTATATGTAGGAAAAAAGTGTCCATGGATACACGTGGGGTCGAACACGGATTTTCATGCAACAAAAGGAATCGTTGAATGAGTTGTGCTACAGGAATCACGTGACAATAAATGTTTAGAATATAACGCGGTATTGAGTATTAAACCGAACTAACCGCGTCATACTTTCTGCCTTAGTGCAGAAATGAACCCGGACGAGGCTCAGACGAAGAGCCCTGTCCTACTTTCTTCCTCGGGGTGAAGATAGATAAATCTCATTCGGCGTTACGCATCAACCCAAAATAACTTCGTCGCCTTTTTGCCTTCGGACTGAGAGGAAGCCAGACTAAGCTCAGCTGAAGGGTAGACTTTCGTCTGGGGAAAATTAGACTAGGTATTCGACACTGCCCTGTGCAGTGTCTACAGGAAATGTTTGCATGGTAATTATGGCTGTGGTCTTACTATATAAAAAAAACTTGTACCACATTCCACATCGGTGTGAAGGCAATTAAATAACATTCGGTGTTGTTCATCAACCCAAACTAACCTCATCATACCCTCTGCCTTCGCGCGGAGAGTAATCCAAACGAATCTTAGCCGAAAAGCAGAGTCTCTTCTGGGGGAAAATTAAACACGGTACACTAACCTGCCATGTTCAGGGTCTATGGGAATTTTTGCCCGGTATTTATGGCTCGGATCCTCACTAAGAAAAAGCCTTTTTGCCACATATAAATATAATTCGGTGTTGTGCATCAACCCAAACTAAACTTGTCAGACTGAGAGAAAATTAGATAAGACTTAGCAGACAGGCAGAGTCACGTCAGGCAAAAATTAGACTAGAGACGCGACACTGACGTTTTATGGGTCTTTGAAAAATTATTGCTCGGATTATAGGGCTCTGATTTCTCAGGATGAAAAGTCCTTTTACCACATTTAGTTTCAGTGGAGAGGCAGAAAATTAGAAAATTAAACTAGGTACCCCACCATGTCATGTGCAGGGTCTATGGAACATTTTTTCATGGGATTTATAGTGCGGATACCCAGTATAAGTAAGGTTTGTTCCACATTTCGACTCCGTGGAGAAGCAGAAATGTACCATTCGATATTGTGTAAAAACTCAAAATAATATCGTAGTCTATCTACCTTCGACTGGAATGGAAGCCAGACGATTCTTGTCTGGGGAAAATTAAACTATGTACCTGACGCTACCTATTGCAGTGTCTATGAGAAATTTTTGCCCGATCATTAGAGCTCTGATACCTTTCTATGAAAAGGCCTTGCGCCACATTTCGCTTCGGTGAGGAGGTAGATAACTACCATTCTGTGATGAGATTGTTTCTGAAAGAATTACTCAAGAAGATTATCTGGAGAGCATTGTATTATTCGAAGAATTCCCTTCGTACGGTGACTTTACGCGAACATACCGAAAGATTATAATTCACCCAATAGCGAATTACCGACAATTTCTCTTCAGAATAACGTCACGAAAAAGTAACGTAATAAAAATATTTTATCCTAGTTTGTTTCCCCTTTCAAGTTTTTTTCTTACGACACTGGATGTGCGTTGTGGTGCAGTGGTTATCAACGCGGAACGAGGAATCTGGTAGCCGAGTTCGAATTCCAGCTGAATTCCTTGCATTCACTTACGCGCAAATACCCTTGGGAAAGGTATTAATCCGCCTCTTCTTTCCAGTTATAGGTTAAATAACAGGACAGATTAGGTTCTATAGACTTGGTCGGCAACCAGTCTACCGCAGAAATCAACGGCAACCTACTGCGGGATAATCTTCTTCCCAGTCCGTCATGTCTCTTTCGAGACATGATCGCCCACGCGTGTATCACGTATGACACTTAACTGACTGACTGATTCTTTTTTCAAGTGATTCGCTGACTTCTTTGTCATAACACGTACATTACATATGACTTTACAGATTTATGTAGAGGAAATGCCAACTATATTGAATGAAGGAGCGGAAATCACGTTATAAAGAAATCAAAATTGCAATAAAAACGAAATATTCAAAATCAAGAAATAAAACTAATGGAAAAACAAAATATGAATTTAAATTATAGAAACGTAACAATTAACATTCGAAATTCACCAATCCAATTAACAAAATTATTAAGAGAAATAAAACGAAAGCAGCAAATTTTAAGTGTCGGGAAAAATATCAGAAGTGGGATAGGATAGACTTCCATATAGATGAATAAGAAATGCCTTTTTTTTAAAACAGGAATTACAGAATTGGTGTAGATGCAAAAATCTGTCCTCATTTCAGAACTGTTTTCATGTCTCAGTAAACATAAGCTTAGTAAATAAACATAGACACATATAAAAAAAATATCTTCTGTAATTCTCCTCAGATACTGTCAAAATAATAGTAAAACTGATATGGGCTCTGGACTCAGCACACGTTTACATATAATATATTCCTCTAAATGAAAACTTTCGTGTAAAATATGAAAGAATCTGTACATTTACCCTTCTTTTTCATGTGCCGTGTTCTTTCAAGACGTAGGCGATCATGGACATCTACTTGGCTCTGTCACTTGTCACTCTCAATATTTTTTTATCTTGGTATCTCTTCTAAGTCCAGCTCCGCCATAGATTTGCTCAGACATAACATATACGTCTCGCGGTGTTTTCCCCTGCCTCTCTTTCCCTTTATTCGACCTGTGAGTATTAAATTCTCCAGGCCGTACGTGTACATTACGTGTCTCAGGAACCTCATTTGTCGCTTTCTGATATTTATTATGCGTTTTCTATTCGTTTGCATTTTCGCAACACCTCATCGTTGCACACGTTCTCCGTCCATGGTATCCTCAGCATCCTTCTGTAAAACCTCATTTCTGTTGCCTCAATCCCCTCCTTTATTTTTGATGAGATCGTAAAGCATTCACTTCCACATAGAATGACAGATATCACATAGCAACCCAGTACTCTTTTCTCTGTTTCTAATGAGATATTCCGTTTACCCTACTTTTTGGAAAATAACTTCTGCTGCTGATTGCTAGATGGCGTTGCTAATAGTCATATATATATATATATATATATATATATATATATATATATATATAAGTAAAAGTAGCAAAAATAATTCTATTTTCTTATAATAAAGAAGGGCCAAAAAGATAAGACATGTTTTGTTTCTCCTCTTTTGTTACCAGTAATCCGTATCTGGCATTAAGCACAACAAACATTTTTATGTTTACTTTACTGCACAAAGTCACGGATTGTATTCTCTCTAGTCGACTATAGGAACATTGTAAACTTCGCGATATTTTCTTTCATTGTATAATATGTGCTTTGCCAAGGCTACATACATTTGTAATCCAAAGTTTTCTTTCTCATAGTCTACTTGTTTAACAGGCATCGAGAACACAGAGTAGTCTACTGTTTGCCCATAGATGGATGCTTTGAATTTAGATTTGTTCTTCTGATAGACCAGTTGACAGCCAAGGCTAGAGAATATTGTTTTTTCAGTTCCTACTTTGACTTTTTTCTTAGCTGTTGAAATGAAATCATACTTTACTTAAAGATATGTGCCTATAAGTAATTGTGACGAATTTTATGCATATTCATTTTTACTCTCCTATTTGAGAAAACTCAAATGTTTCTCTATACTATCCGTAGAGACTAAACATCTCTTAACAGATTTGATCATTCTTGCTGAACGAGTAGATTGCAACCATTTTACCGGAGATTAACAGATCATTTATATCTATATAATCTGTTGTTTAAAAATGTCTTATTCGAGTATATACTTTCTCCCTAAATTTCCGTTGTTTGTAGTCATCATTATTTACAGGACCACTTATATCCTTATGAACAGAATTTTGTCTATGGGAACGTTTCGCCCGGTATTTATGGCTCGGATCCTCGCTATAAAAAAGCCTTACAGTACATTCAGCCTCAATGAGGAGAAATAACAAAACTACAAAACTTATTAAAATCTACAAAGAACAAGAATACGTGGAAAGCCATGATCGCTGATGTCCAGAAGCGTCAAGGCACATAAACAAACAAAAAAAAAAGAAAAAAAAACAACTACACACATCTACTTCTTCTATATGTCGTATTCCTTAAGGACGTTTGTGATTATTTCTCTCCACTGATTCTGATTATTTGTAACTATATAAAAAAAAATTGTAATTTTTTCCTCCCTCCTAAAACTTGTTCCGCTATCCATTTGTAAGCTAAGTTATGCAATGCTTTTATCTGTTCTTTTGCCTTCAATCTGTCCTGTGAGTACCACATTTCTAAGCCCTCTTTCCTCGTTATGTGCCGTAAACATTTCAATTGTCTCTTTCTAATGTTGACTATAAGTGTCCTTCTTGTTTTAATTTTATCTAAAACGTTGTCGTTGCTCAAATGTTGTGTCCATGACACTCTCAGCATTCCCTTGTAGAACAATATCCCTGTTGTCTAATGTTTCTTCGTCATCTGCAAGTATAGCTCCGAAGTTCAAGGAAAACTGATATTACATAGCAGTTCAGTACACTTTACTTTGTTTCATCTATATATCGTCTAGATATTTCAATTATCTCTTCATAAACAAAGTTTCATTTTAATAAACCCTTATCGGCTCTTTTGCTATATTCCATTCAATATAATGTCCGTTACGTAATCAAGAGAAGGTACTATATTTTAAATGATGAGGCTAAATGATGAGTGTAATCTTGATGGAAAAGAAGATGTTAGAAATTGGAAATTATGAATATGAGAAACATAGAAAAATTTCTTGACCTAGACCTAGACATATGTAAAGAGCAAGGGGTACTTCTCAAATACTTTAAATTTAAGAAGTACACATCGCTCTTCTTACGTTAAAAATCCGGTTCTTTTAAAATCACTGAAGTTAAGCGAAGCTAATCCAATTTTATACGTTCATAGTCACCACTTGGAAATATGAGGTGGGGAGAATAAAGTTTAATTAATAAAAGCTTTGAGAGCCGAGTTGTAATCCAAATCGGGTTAGTTATATTACACACAGATACTCTTGTGAAAAGCATGAATCCATTTCTTCCTGTCCGTAGGATTCGTATCAGTAAAGCATTCAATCAGTTAAGTGTCATATGTCATACACGCTTTAGGGGAACATATCTTGAAAGAGACATGACTGACGGGGCAGAAGATTTTTCCAGCAGTAGCTTGCCATCACTTTCTGCTGTAGACTGCTTTCCAACCAAGATTATAGAACCCAATCTGTCCTCCAATTTTACGCATAGCTAGAAGAAGAAGAGATAGATTAATACCTTTCTCAAGAGTTTTCCGTGTAAGCTAAAGCAAAGAGTACAACTCAAATTTGAACTTGGCTCTCTGATTTCTCTTTCTGAAATCCAAAAATGCATCACATTCGAAAAACATTGTATGGCTTTAAACACCAAACAATAGCTTCTTTCTTCTTTTATGTTCCATGCCCTTTCAGGACGGAGGCGATCATGGCTTTCCACATCTCCCTATCCCTGGTGACTCTTAGAACGCTTTCTTGTGTTAGACCACTTAACCCTCGTTCCGTCATCCACCTGATCAGGTCCATCAAATATGTTATCCGGATCTTTCCCCTGTCTCTTTTTCCCTCTATCTGACCTGTTAGTATCAGGTTCTCCAAGCCCTCCTTCCTCATTGCATGCCCCAAGAATATTAGCTGTCTTTTACTGATGTTCCGTATTAATTTCTTTTTCGTTTCCATTTTTGCCAAAACCTCATCTTTGCTCACATGATCCATGATATCCGCAGCATCCTTCTGTAGAATCAAATTTCAGCTGCTTAAAGTTTTTTCCTTCCTGTTTGATGATATTGTCAAACATTCATAGCCATGCTTAAGCCGTAAAGAACAAATCAAATCAAATCTTACTCGGTGTCAGCTCAATAATTTAAAAGTTTTACATGTGACGTATAAGATAAATGCTTATTAGAATATGAATTTCTATTTTTCAGTATCATATCAGCAGATTTTTGCTCAGTTAGAGTAAAAACAATTTCGTTCTGCGTAGATGTAAACAAATGTTAGGCAATTGTATTATATGTCCTCAATTTCAAAGTCTCACATTAAATGCTACGTTACGAGATGGGATCTTCAAAGTTTATCTCAGGGCTTATTTGGTAGATATAGATAAATGTTTAATAACTTCGGAGCCAGCCAAAGATACAACGCTGGATATTGAAAAGAAAATAACCTGCAGATATTGCTGAACTGT
The DNA here is from genome assembly GCA_037127315.1 of Ascarosepion bandense. Lineage (NCBI taxonomy): Eukaryota > Metazoa > Mollusca > Cephalopoda > Sepiida > Sepiidae > Ascarosepion > Ascarosepion bandense. The sequence continues at coordinate 2,164,811 of JBBBDQ010000860.1, read as the reverse complement.
GAAGTTTTTTGAAGATATTGGAGGGCTCCTAGGCGCATCTGATAAAAGAAAGCTTATGAGTTTATCCCGCATTTTCGTCTAACTAGAGAGAAGATATAACATTTCGTCTCTTTTTCTGGAAGCTATAATATTTTAGACATTGTATCAATATCGTAGCGTTGATATCGGATACTACATCATGTGGCATAATATTTGAGAATTAAACCTACTTCAGCATTAAGAGGTATTTATAAGGTTAATCAAATGTAATAGGCAACAGATTAAATGTAAACCGATCTTTATTTTTTTTCTTATTTTTTTTTTTGCCGACTACATTCTAATGAAGAATTAGAAAAATTGTTGCGTTGCAATTCTCGAAAAGCAGTCTAGGAAGGATGCATATTTTGTAGTTGTATTACAGGTGGTTAAGTTTGTGGTCCCATAGCGTATTTCAGATAATGATAAGGTGATATTTAAAGCAAAACCTAGTTCTTGAAATCATATGTAGAGCCGAATTTTAAAGAGAAGCTAAACGCTTTCAATCAAAATTTCAACCAAATCCCAAGAAGTGAAACACATTCAGTAAAATTACATTTATTTGTGCATGAAATTCCTTCATCATATTTGGTTAAAAAACTAATGTATATTCTAATAAAAAGAGTCATTTGTTTAATATTGTTACCGGCTGGTTTGCTATTGAAAGTGCACGTAATTTTACTGAATATATTTCAAACACTTTCAGTAAAATTTCATTTTTTGTACATAAAATTTGCATCATTATATTTGATGATAAAAAAAAGACCTAATTAGTATCTGAATAAAATTAATTACTTTTTTTTTAATGAAGTACCGGTTTGAATACCCGACTAAAATTTTGTAGTGCATGCTGCATGCCAATAGTTATGTAAGCGCAATGTAATTTACCAAGAAATATGAATGTGGGAATATTCTTCTTCTTCAGCTGAAGTTTGTTTCTCATGAAGAAATATAATAATCTCAAAAACCTAAACGTAGAACTTATGAAATAGTTTTAAAATATGGAATATAAATCTTAAACGACATAAATTGGCATGATCACTGAAGTCAAGCATTGTTGAGTCTAGTTCACAACTTGAGGCGAAAAGATGCTATACATTTGGAGGTGTGAATGGTGTCATGAAAAGGCTCGGATTGAGGAATTAGGGTTCCGACTTGGAATTCTAGTCCAGTTCAATACATTTTATGCTAATATTCTTGGGTAAGCTATGAATCAATCCATTTTTCCCTAGATTAGAGTAAAATAGCAAAACAGACAGGAACTTATAGCATTGCTTGTCAGCCAGTCTAGTAGAAAATACTCTGTATTGAAACCAATTTCCCTCTTGTAGGTCTTGACTCTTTAGGTAAAGACTAAAATATTGAAATTAAACAAATCTACATCAGGGGAAACGGTCAAGTTCACATCAACATCAGTGTTGGAAAATGAAACCCGCTATTCTATATTGAATATCTCCATGAAACACAATTGTTAAATGGGGGGAAGTGATGCGCAATAAAAATAAAATGACTTTTTTTTCTAAACGTTGCGAATATTCATATAATTTTTTGTTTATAATCGTGTCGTTCCAAGCAAGCCATTTTACTGCCACTGTTGTGCAGGGGGTTACATAGGAGAAAAGTTGTGAGAAAGTGTGACAGGTTACAGGGGAGTGTCAGGAAGCGGATAAGAGAAGAATGATAATACTGATGAGAGTGGAGTGGAGTATCTTAACTGCCAAGTCGGGATCGATCACATTACAGATTCTCCGTTGGATTTTTTCAAGGACTCCTGAGTGGATAGCAAAAGTACCCGACCACATGTTGCAGCAGTATTCACAGCACGGGGGGATGGTAGATTTGTGTATGAGTCAGTATTGTTTTAGACGGAAAAACTTCATGGTACTGCACAGAGAACCGACCTTCTTAGCTGCGAGTTGAGCTATGGATTCTTTATAATCATTCCACTTGAGGTCTGTTGTGAGAGTTAATTTTTAATTATCAGATATTCTTGAAGTTTCAGAAATCTACTTCATGTTAAAGACAGAATTTTTTTAAAACTCGTGAATCTGTTTTTACATCATTAGACTGACATGCAATCGATCATAAATTATAAACAACGTCAGATTTATTGTGCAATTAGTTTCTGTAAATAAATCATATTAAGAAACGGATTTTTCAATAATGTTAAGAATACACTTATTCTGAAATGATAAAATATTCTAAATGTTAACTTGAGAAAAAGATTTCTTCTATATTGCATATTTATAAATCAACCAGTCCGTGTATTGAATACTTTGCCATATGTGATCGGGTGCTACTCATCTCAAGGTTCTCAAAAAAAAATCCAAAGAATGATCTACAATGCAATTGGTCCTGACATCACGAATTTTTTAATTATTTCTAAACGGATCCACCACATTCTATTGGCAAAACTACCGGTTCTGCCTTGGCATCACGACTTCACTTACTTTCTGATCGATGTAACGTGGTTTCCCTCTGTTTATACAAATATTTTCATGGTAACTAACCTGACGAGGTTTTTCCCTGGTTCCCTGTACACAGGGATTTAAGATTGGCAAATAGATTCTACACTTTTGCCGTCGAAATAATTAAATATTATCGCAACTTCTACTCGAATAGTCTCTTTTCTCGCACTTCTCACTTTCTGAAACTCCTTTCCATTTACTTGCCTCCTTGAGAGCTACAATCTCCAAAAGTTTAAATGCAACGTCAATTGCCATCTTCTTTCTTTTTTTTTAATTCCATTTATCTTTTTGATAGGATTTGTGCTCAGTCATTTCTCTGCGCACTAGTGGTGGTCCCACTCTGCTTGTACTTAAATGAAAAAAAGATGCAAACAGTATTTTTAAAATTATAAGGATATAATAGTTCAGACGATGGAGAAATTCATGTCGGTTCGATCTATATTTCAAGGGAAGTTAAAAGAGAATTATCATTTTCTTTTCAGTATTTGAGCTCTTGAAAAGATCCGGGTAATAATTGTATGCTAAAACTCATTTAATATACACAGAAGAAATATTTCGCAAAATACAATATCAAATTGTCAAATATTTAACCAGTGAAAACGGTAAAGAACGATACCACAAAACAGCATCCAAGAATTATCAGAAAAAAAAAAGAAACGGAAGTAACTGTAGTTGGAATCATCAAGTCAATACGAATGATCCTTTCCTTAACTGCAAAGACTACGTACGGTTTCGAATTCAGAGTTTTCCTTCTCCTCAAATCCGAAACTATAGAACCCGGACTGTTTTGCTAGGAGAAGAATGTTTTCCAAGTGCATCAACGCGTAAGTGAATGTAATGAATTGTGTCTGGAATTCGAACTCTGCTCCCCTATTCCTCAATCTGAGACTAAATCTATTATTCTACAATTACTCCAAATATTAAATCTTGGTGAAAAAGGGACAATAAAGAACTATCATCCAATCAGATGACTACGGAAAATTTAGACTAAAGTGCTGACATAAGTTAATATAACGTATATGAAGAGCTTTTTACAAATGTGGTTATAACCATATCAATTTTTTAACTGATTACTTTGTATTTTACTGATTATGCAAAAAGCTACAGAGCTCGCTACAGAATATACAATTAAAGAAAACAGTAAAATGTTATAGAGTAAATAACACAGGTACAAATCCTATATTATTCATCAACTAACTAAAACACACAAAGTAAAAATTCAGACCGGCAAAATCGGATCCAGACGTCTAAAAGCATTTTCGAAAACACCAAGTATCTCAAACAAAGTAAAATTTCACACCCGTAAAGGTGGAATTAAAAGACTAAAATATTTTGGGACAGACCAAAGCTAAATTCACAAGTCAGCGTGAAAAGCAAAATTCTGGATCCTGATTGGATAAGAAATCGAAAATGTATATATGATGTTTTTCACACCTAGAAGTGAAAAGGCCTGCTAGAGCCGGCAACATAAGAAAGTTCACTATTTAAACCACGTCGGAGACCTTTCAAATTCAGTCAGAATGGGAACGATATTTGATAGCATCTCACAATGTAAGGAAGAAAATTCAAGCTGACTTGGTAGCGTCTCGCCGACCTTTAGTTTCGACCTATCCAAAAATAGTAAAGAACATGAGATTTTATATTCTCTACAATACAACCATGATCCCTAATCTTCTGTCGACATTTAAAATACTTAAATTTCTCTTTGAACAATTTTAACTACGAAACTGCATGCATTTTCTCCATGAAAATATTCTTATAGTGTTCTGTCAACAAAATTTCACTTATATTTTCCTTTTTACAATTTTGCTATTCTGTTAATAAATCTTTGCTTAAATGTAGACACGAAATATTTTATCCTTCCATATTTCAAAATCTAACATTCAAACATCTAATATTTAAATTGAGGGGACTTTGAACGTGTTTGGCACAAGGTCAATTTATCAAGCATCACCGAGGCTCCTACAACATAATAGAAATAAGACATTAATAATAAATTTCTGCCATCGACCAGAAAAGACATGACATAAAATTTAATCTAAATGCATTCCTTAGAAATATCTACGGCAAAAGAATAGAGGAGGGAAGAGAATTCATATAATGATTCAGAAGAAAAGTTTTAAATTTAGTTTTATAAATGTAGATGATTATTATAAAAGTAGCATTAACATTTGTCTATATTTCTGAGATGAGGTCGTATTTACACGATATAGATTATTTGGACTATTGTCCTCATCTTTGATGCAATTTGTACGAAGTTTCGGCCATTGTACGCTCCGGCCTACTTCACGTGCAAGGAATTTTGATCCGAACCCTTTATTACAATCACTAGGGTATATCATTCTCATTCCTTGTGCGCAGACACTTTTGGGAGTCATGAGTTATCTCCCTCTAACCGGACTCTCTAAGTTACTTGTTCGCCACTGCTGTAGTCTGGTATTCAACATACAACTCTTTGGGTCAAGTCACTAGTAACAAAAATGAATTATTTCAATTCCAAATCTACTATATTGTTTTCCTTTCAAAGTAAAACCCTTTCAATCTAATGCACATTTCGATCCTTCTCTGCAACTATTCTATGCACTATCTTAAAGGTTGTTCTTAGATGTCTCTCAGATTGGTCGTTACAATCCTCTTAATGGTCTCCACACCTTCAAAATAGCTTCACTTGATGATCCGCTTGAGCTTGGGAAAAAGGAATATCATATAGAGAAAGATCAGGTAAAATCGGAGGTTTTCCGAGTAAGATAAAGTTATCCTCGGCCTGAAACTTTCGGATGCTCAGTATGTTGGGAACATGTTCTTCGTCCTGATGAAGCAGTCATGATTTGCCTTGCCGCAATTCTTGTCTGAGAACAAACACCGCATGATGTTTTTGTAGACTTGCTGATTGATCATCTAGCCATGTAAAAAGAATATTCTGTAAAGGATGCCCACCTTTTCCTATTACTTTTCAGACAGAACTCGTATTTTGGAAGCTAAACTGCAGAAGTCTGCATTTTTATCAAAATGCCCGGTGATATACCAAAAATTATTATTTTTCCTTTTTTTTTCTCGTATGATGTCGTTTCCTTTCAGGATGGAGCAGATCATATATCGCCAATTTCAAGTTTTGTTTTTATTTAATAAATTTTAGCCTTTTGACATATCTCGCTTAATGCCTATTTTGACAAATATTTACTAAAGCTTTTTAGATACGTTTATGGGCTGCTTTACTCGAGCCCTTAATATGTTCAGTAAGTTTTAAATTCACCAATCTCTCATTTCCCCAATATATAACGTAAGAATTTTACTTGGTTTCTTTTGATTGGATGTATAAGTGTTTTTATAGAATTTTGTAGTTGCTCCTTATATTCGGTCCCTTATAAGAATTCATTTCACAGTGCTTTTGCAAATTGCATATAAAAGCGCTTACGTTAGGTAAAACTATTTTAAATCTTTATTACAATAGATATGTTGTTTGTTCCTGTTTCAATACAGTCTACTATTCACAGCACTAATGAACAAACACACACACACTTGTGTGTGTGTGTGTGTGTGTGTGTGTGTGTGTGTGTGTGTGTGTTTTGCTTCGGAAGATCAGCTGATTACGCAAACTTGGTTTCAACATTCCGGTATAATCAGGCGTCATATGTTAACCGATTATCCAACGCTTTTTTAACACATCTTGGAATTATTTCGAACTATTTTTTTTTCATCTTGGTTGATATAGAAGTTATATATAATCAGAATCAGCCAATCAATGGACACCTGATGATAACCAGAGGGTACTTAGTCGAAACGTTGTGTCTATTATAACATCAGTATCAATCAAGATTAGAAAAATAGTTCGAAATAATTCCAAGATTATTGAAAATTACTCATCTCAGAAATGAACACAAATTATACAAAACATAACCGGACACTTAAAAGTTAATAAAGAGTTAGTCAAGCCTAGCAAAATAATATTGTACACACTTTCATCCGGATTTCTACGAGCCTAAAAGGTATTTCTAAGGTGTATACAACTGGATATATTTTTGGACATTTCATTTAGGAAATTTTCTCGTTCTGTAAATAATACTATAACTAATTTCTCTTCTTGGTACAATCTACAGACATCACTACCAAACAATGACGTCTTATTTTTAGATTTATACATATGTGTGGGTGGGTGTGTCTGTGTAAATATTCTCAGATATAATATGTAGACAACAACAATTTGACTAAAAGAAAGACAAGAGCACTCAGTTTTAGCCGACGCATTTCTTTCACTGACACACTATCAAGGAAAAAAACGAAATGAATTAATTTGAAATAAAGTATTTATGAAAAAATGCTGTTGGTTACTGGAAAAAATGCTCATAAGTATTTATAAGGTCAACTGAAAACATTATACTTTTAAAAAACGTCATCTTTCATACGCAGAGAGAATCTGTTCATATGAAGTATATTGTTTAGATTGTTATGGTGTATGACTATGAAATTATGGATTTAACAATTTAGAAAATTAGTGGTCATGCAGACTAAGTTTCTTTTCTCAATTTCACTATTCCTTATTGAAGCAATTCTTTCCCAGGTCAACATATACAATAAACATGTCAAAAAATCAAGAGAAAAGTGTTAAATGCAATAACCTTTGATATTATTCATTTTGTACTTTTACAGATATCAAACAGTCAGTTTCTGCGTTAGACTGGCTGCTAACTAAGGATATAGAATCCAACTTTTTCCGGAATTTAACCCATAACTAGAGGGAGAAGCGACGGATTAATACATTTCCCAAGTGTATTTGCGCGTAAATAAATGCAACGAATTCGACTGGAATTCGAACTCGGTACTATGATTTTTTCCTATTACCAAGAGAATAAAAATAACCACTGCACCACAACGCACATCTGCTTTACAGATATACTCTACCTGATATGTTTGCACACACACACACACACACACACACACACATATATATATATATATATATATATATATATATATAATAATAACAAGACCGATTCTGTAAGTATCTAAATCCTAAAATTATACGAAAATAAACTTTAAGGACAACAAATAACAGACAGAATCTAATTCCGTTACTATCCGTCGCTGTAAGGCGTTGGACAAGAGGGGAGAAAAAAAAAGAAAACTGCGGAATACAGACAATACATACAATACCCCGCAGTAAAGAAAAAAAAACCCAAACGGAACCAACCACAAAGAAAGAAAAGTGCTCGATACAGAACTAACCAAAGCGAAATAACAAATCGGAAGTAATGTAGAGCAAAGACACGTAAAAAAATCACAAGATCGCCAAAACCTACCGCGGTTTCACACAACGGCTCGTCATGACGAGCCGTTGTGTGAAACCGCGGTAGGTTTTGGCGATCTTGTGATTTTTTTACGTATATATATATATATATATATATATATATATATACGAATAAATCTAAAAATGAGCCAAAAGTCGACCGCGGTTTCACTCACCAGATCGACTTTTGGCTCATTTTTAGATTTAGTTCGTATCTTTGCTCTGATTTCGTACTTTCGTCCTTTCGTATCGAGCGCTTTTTTGTTAAGGTTTTCGTCTTGGGGATTTTTTTTCTTTCAAACAGGGCTTTTGCTTTGTTTGTTTCTTTTTTATCCCCCTTTACCCATTTGGTGTTACCTTTTGGGTCTGGCGACTTTGTTTAACGTTTCATTAATGGTAGGACTTTATGGTTTTAGTCATTAGTGATACTGTTTTCTTTGTACGTTCTTCTATAATAATAATAATAATATATATATATATATATATATATATATATATATATATAGTAAGAAATGGATGAATCCGGCATATTTATTCTTTATCTGTTTAAACATTGTTGCAATAGATAATCATATTTAAGTAGCTGACCTGTTTTTTTATTAAACCATATACATTTCGCTTACGTCTAATGACAGTTTCCCTCAGGTTCGATTTCTGCCGTAGAGTGCATATCTTTCTGACAAAATTTCTTAAATATTCTGTCCGAGTAATCATCTACTTAGGTATGTGTATCCATTACAAACAACATTTATAAAAAATAAATTGTATATGGTGCATGAAGTATAGTATATAGTATATAGTATATAGGTTTTGAAGGCTATAACAATACGTATAGTCAAATAAAGGAAGATAAAGAAAGCGTTGATTATTACCTATTTATTAATCATTAATATTTCGAGATCATATTCACATCTTCAGAATAATAGGAGAGCTTGATTACACGTCCGCTCGTCGCCCGTGCCTTTCAACGAATGGTCATCGTTCGCTGTTACTGCTGCCGTTAATTGAAGTGTGTGTGTATGTGTGTGTGTATGTATGTATGTACCTGTAAATGTTTTTGTGCATGTATGTGCGTGCGTTTATGGTTTAAATAAATGTGTGTTTGTGTCATCGGTCAAAGCACACAGATACAAACCAAAAACATTTATTTTACTAAAAGCCTTCAAAATTTAGCCATGCACCTAATATACATAATGCTTCAAGCAAATTACAAAACTCTCATTGTATATTGTATACAATGCATTGTATATCAAATTGTATATATATATATATATATATATATATATATATATTTGTGCAAGCGTATATATATATATATATATATATTACTTTAAGATATATATATATTACTTTAAGATATATATATATATATATATATTACTTTAAGATATATGTATATATATATATATATATATATATATATATATATTACTTTAAGATATATATATATATATATGACCGTTTTATTAAAGATTTCTGACAAGGTAACCGATTAAGATTGTTAGTCTTTTTTTCATTTGCTAGCGTAAGTGTTTTATTTTCTTGACATAACGTGTGTAAATGCTGTTCAGTGTGTTGGGAGCAGGTGCATTTTCGTGGTGAACCATAACTCTCATCACGAACGAAACGCCGCAGGATGTCATTGTAGACTTGCTGATCGATCGTCTGGCCATGTGACAAGAATTCACTGTGAACGATGCCCATCGCTCATACAACACACCCAGTCCCATTACTTTTTAGGCAGACCTCGTATGTTGGGAAGTAAGTCACAGAAGTTTACATTTTCATCAAGATGCACGGAGATATTATAAGAATAGAAGGAAAATACGGTTTAATTCTTAACCGAAGTATTCTGTCAGCCGTTATGAATAAAACTTGTATAAAAGAGGAATTGCTACTAAAATAAATTATTATGAATAAATGATAGACTCTCCTGTCCATATATTATGCAATGGCGAGTATCTCGGCACATCACAATGGACATATTTGCTGATGTTTTTCGCCGTTGTATAATATATTAAAATATACTGTCTGAGCCTCTGCGCATTTTCCCGAAAAAGTGTATTTTTATGAAACAGCCGAAATGTGCAAACTGGCTAGTAAAAGAAAAATATACATTGTTTTGAAAATATTTTATTGACTTCAAAGTTAAAATGCGGGCAGATTTCCCCGAGTCAGAAATATGAAAACCGAAATTAAGTGTAGTAAAATGAATATTATTGCATTAAAGGAATATAATTGATGTTTTGATAACAAGCCTGGCCAAAGGCAGTCGATCAGCAGTTAAGATCGGAATCCAGACCGTGAACGACACAGGGAGTACGGCGGACGAATCCCTGGCCTATGGCAGGCTCGATACGTGTCTGCTGTCACATCTGAGCCCAACCCTTTCTCCACAGCAACGTCACCTAACGAGGGAATAAAAGATGTATTGTATACATTTATTTATATACTTGTGTTAATGTTCATCAATTTTATCATTGTGAAAAAGGCAAGCTATTTTATAAGAGAGAAGATAACAAGTTTTGGGACCCGTCGTCGAATAAATAATTGTCATTTAATCGATGTGTATGCAGCATATACATCGATTTTGCTGCATTTTAATTTTCGTCATCCTTGGCTCCAGGTTATACAATATGTTGGTCACTTCAGTGATTTCTTGGTTATACAGGATACGTCGCTCTGGTATACGTCCTTGTGTACCAAATATATCGAATTGGTACAGTTCTGTACCTATCTACGAACATACGACGATATATGTTCCATAATATTCTTTTTTGTTTCATCTGATTAATTATTTTTAGCTGTTTTTTTATTTGCGTATTTTCTCGTTTCCTTCTTGTATTAATTAATTAATTCTTTCTTTCTTTCGAATGATATTCTTTTACTCTTCTTTTCTGTACTGTTTGTTTTTATGTATCTCTATTTGTTCATAAATTTTTTTTTTTTTTAAGATGAATTTACCACACGATCTCTTGTTCCTGCTGTTTACCTGTCCATGAAAACACATGTCTAAATTTCCAACGTTGTATTTCAACACAACGAGTCATGAAAAATTTCAAAATGTACTACTATTCTATATTCTCTGACCTTGTGAGTAATTTGGCCAAGAAGTGTATTTACATTGAACAAATATTGTTTGATGGAAAAAATGCAAGATGACAAATCATAAAAGAAAATAAATATTGTTCTGAAGCATATCAGTCCTGATGAGTGAGTAAACAATATGTTGTCTGCATTTGTTTATATATACGTGTTACGGTTGTCATTTTATTGATAGAGAATATTGTAATTTTATCAGCGTGAAAAAGGTAAACGATTTCATAAGGGAGAAAAGAACAAGTTTTGGGGTCACGTCGTCAGATTAATTAAATAATAATCGGCGTTCCCTCGAAGGGTATACAGCAGTTGTGTTTCGTGTATTCGCAAGTCAATACGATTGATTCCGAAATTTCTGATACTTTATTGTTACAAATATTGCCAGTTGTTTAACTCCAGGAAAATTCGATTGAAGTTAATATGAGGCACACTGCCAACTAATGATTTACTCTTTAGCATTTTTATACCCGAGCAAGCGTCATTCAACACACCAAGTTCAAGCTGGCTGTACATTAGGTCATTAGATATTATTTTCGTCACTCAACCTTGCAACATAGCCAACCCAGCCAATCTAAATTTACCATATATATAAGAGAAAATAATGAAAAACATTTAAAAACACAGAGTGTAATCCCCCCCAAATTATCTAATTTGTACAAAATATTAAATCGATAAAAACAGATACCTCAATGGATATTATCCAGAGCAATATCATATAGAGAAAAGAAGAAAACTTAACGGTTATAAATACAAAATGTATTTCAGCAGTTTAAACATAAAAACTACTTAATCAGACCCAAAAAATCAAATGATTTAATTTAACTCAGAAAATACAAAAAAAAGGTTAGCACAGAGATAAAATACTGATCTTAGGTGAAGAGAGGGTTTATATATATATATATATATATATATATATATATATATATATATATATATATATATGTATATATCACACCCTGATTGAGCACTCTGGGAGAATGGTAGACTTTGTAAACAGTAGCTACTCCGGCATTTACGCACCGCTCATTCGATTATGAATTGGAGCACTCTAGCTATTGGGCGTGTTTATACCCGCTAAAAAGCCTGCCTTCTTCTACTGGACCCTCGTGGCCTAGGGGTAGAATCGCCGACTGACGCCCATTCGGTTGAGTTTCAATCCTGGGTTAGGAAGCGACCGGAGTCTAAGCCGTACTGATGAGCTGTAATATAGCGAAACAGATTTGCGGATGACTATAATATATATATATATATATATATATATATATATATATAAGCGTGTGTGTGTATGTATTTAGGCAGCAAATTTTCTTTTAAAAATGTCAGTACTTTCAACCTATTTCCAAGATCATCTTTAGGGGTCTGAGTTATGGTAACAAATGTAATGACCGCTAGCAATTTGTCAACAGTTATGTTTGAAGCAGAAAAAAATGAACAGCAATTTTAGCAACATAGTTTTCCGGTTACACTTGTTACTTGTAACTCACATCCCTGAAGATGATCTCGAAAAGAGGTTGGATACTTGGATACTGTCTACCCATTAACATAGTAATGGACTAACTCAACCTGCATAAATACCATGTGCTTAGTAGTCACCGGGAGAGCACCAGTCTGGTATGAGTCAGACACACGTAGAGTGACTTACCTAACAGAGACTTTGATATTCAATACCGACTTGCTCGTCAGCTAGATGAACAATCTGGCATATTGTACGTTTACCGGGTTATATTGTTAATACAATTGTTTACACAAATCGCGTGTTCTTGTTTTTATTTGTGACCACTTAAACAGGGTTACAACAGATAACTTAAGAAATTAATATATGTTGGCTAAGGGGTATTATATATATATATATATATATATATATATATATATATATATATATATATATATATATATATATATATATATGGAAAGAGAGAGACAATATAGGATTTGGAAAACAATTTTTGTTTATACGTATTTACATGTAATATTTATAATACATGCATATTTACAGAAAATATTAGAATTAAAACTTTGTTACTTACAACTGGGTTATTAGAAAAAATATTTTACTTTCACCTTCTTCGCTTTTAGCCGTATAAAATCTGTGGAAAATTTTATATTCTCTCGTGTTGAAGCTTATATTTAGAATAAAAGAAAAAAATCAAGGGGCGTAGGTGTTTTATGTGTCACTTATGGTAAGGAAAATATGATAAAATGTATTTTAAGAGATATACTTTTGTTTATGCAATAAACTGAGTATCGTTTTAAACGTTGTCATAAAACAGTTTATTAATAAGTTTTTGCTCAGTGATTTTGGAGTCTCATTGGAAGATATAAAAGCCTGACAGATTTTGTTCTCCGTATTGCTCTATATGTTGGCTAAGGGGTATTATTATTATGCGTGGATCCCGTATTTGTTGGCGATGAGCTGTCATCCGTTGTCGGAGTCTCTGGCCGGTTTGACCAACGCAATGTTCGTGGCAACCTATGCATGTTATTATATCTACATTTTTGAGAGCTGATATACGTGTATATATCTATATATACGTGTATATATCTATATATACGTGTATATATCTACATTTTTGAGAGCTGATATACGGGTATATATCTATATATACGTGTATATATCTATATATACGTGTATATATCTATATATACGTGTATATATCTACATTTTTGAGAGCTGATATACGTGTATATATCTGTTGTCAAAAATGACGGGAAAATATTTCAGAGAATTATTAGCTGTTTCCTCACAGGTTATCTACCCTGACTGTGAAAGGAGGAAAACACACACACACACACACACACACACACACACACACACACACACACACACACATATATATATATATATATATATATATATATATATAGTATTAATTATTACTTTAGAACATGTACAAACTAAAAACTATGACAAAATTGGGCACTTTGTTTTGACATTGAATGAACAATGTCTCATCAAGTAATTAATAATGATGGTAACCGTTTTATTGAATAATCTTTTTAAAAAAAACTCTTCTTTTCATTTTTGGAAATTTTTTGTACGAGGTAAATGAGAGTAAAAAAGAGGGGAAAATTTCAATATTAAATATTCATTGGTGTATTTTTATATTTAGCACTGTTTTAAATTAATGTTTTGAAGGTTGAAATTATTTTCTTCGTTCCTTATTCATTTGAATATATATATATATATATATATACTTAATATTTGTTCAAATCCTCCTACTACTTCTTGAATAATATCTCTGTGCTTCAACCACGAAACACGCTATGGATTTAGCGGCTTGGTTGCGGAAGTCGTTGCTTGGGGAGCTTGGATTAGTTCCACCACGGAATTCGTGAGGAGTGGCGCAATTCTTCGAACTTAATTCGTTACCTCTTCGTCACCAGGGCCCGTGGTACACTTGGTATAACATCAGCTTAACCAAAACTGTCTATATAAAGCTCGATTATTTACTTTATATATATATATATATATATATATATATATATATATTTATATATATAAATCGGTCTTTATTATTGAGAGGATTCGCTGAGATGTACGTCATATCATTTTTAATTTGGGATTTGGTTTCGTCCTCGAATTAAAATTCGTGTCCTTCAACTAGGAAACTGAATGCTACGCAATGGGGTCGTTTGTATCTTTTCACCTTGTGTCTCTTTAATTGAAGTCTGCAGTTTTACACTCCAGTATAAATAGTTCGCTGAAAGAATAGGTCTGTGGCCTAATGAAACTAAACAGCATTAGAAAAAAATATTTGGTTTTCAAAATAATCCCCTTCCTTGCCAATGTACTTAACGATTCGCTCTTCCATTAATAATATATCATGTTTTTGCAGACAACATTCCAGTTCAAAATTCAATTATGCTAAAAACAAATCGCATAGACCAGACAGATGGAAGATGTACCATCCGTGATCTTCTTCTAAAAAACAACAAAATAAAACAATAAAAAAAATACGGCAACCAGGAAAGTGAGGAACAAGAGGCAAAAGTAAATAAAAGAAGTAAAATTGCATACGAATATTAAGAAAGAAAGGTATAGGCTTGTAAAGGCTCTGAAAGAAAAAGTTCTGGTAGGACTGAGAAAAAGAGACGAATAAAGAAGACCACATTGTTAACTAAATACCTTGCCTGCATACATCTGACATTATTCTTCTTGGAGCAGTTGGTCCTGGGTATCACGGTAAAGTGCATCCGGCAGTAAAGCCACTGATTTGGAGGTTGTGAGGAACCACCTCTTAATTGCTGTTATTCCCAAATCTACCCTGTGCCGGAGTGGTAGCACCTGTTCGGGTCCCAGCTATGGGCACATAACTTATCCCCAAACTAGGGCCAAAAAAACATGAAAGTATAAAAATAGACTTTCACAGAAAAGTATACATCTTTGAAGGAAAATTATTAGAAACGATACATTTTTGAATGAAAAATATTCCTATAATAGCTTTTTGAAGTAGAAAACATTATTGCCATACATTTTTGAAGGAAAAAAATTATTACCTGAAAATACATTTTTGAATTCACAACTAGAATACATCTTAAGTTTTCTAAAATAAAAAAGTAAAACAAAATAATTCATCAAAATCTAACTAAATCAACCTTCTCACTATAAATGAACATGAAAAAAGAAATCAATTAAAACTATACCTTTTTGGCATTAAATAACCCCCAGAGATTGATATGCCGTTAAACAAAAATCAAACACAAACTCTTGAAGCAGTATCTACTCTTCTTTCTTTGTTTTTAATCGAACTTCCCCGACAAGGCAGTAAAGCCAACAAGACAGAAAAAGTTACTGGAAAGTATAGAAAATATACATTAAAGTATAAAAAACAGTAACATTACAAAAGAATAAGAAGAATAGAAGTGCAATCAAGAATACAGCAGATAAAGTTTAACATTGCATTTAAATATTTAAAGAACAAATTTGGTCGGAAACCATAGAACCGAAAGAAAGTTTGACGAGCAAATTGTGCAAAATACGAAACCATTAGCACAGAACTTAGTTTAAATATGGCCAACTCAGCTGTAATCTTGTAGAGCAGACAAAGATTGAGATTGTAGTGAACTATTTAAGGATCAAATTAAAAGGAAAGCATAGATCTGGAAGAGAGTTTCACAAGCGAAATATCCGAGAAATGAAACAGTATAGTAGTTAATTTAAAATCTCGGCAAATCAAATGTAAACTGATGACATATAGTTGCTAATGTAGTACAACAGTAGGATATACGGACCTATGAATAATAATGAATCTGCCGCCGAGCGATTAGCTTCACTCAGACACAATTCTCTGTTACTCTCTACCCGAAGGAAGATAGAATCCGCAGAAGGGTAGAGTCTCGTTTGGGGAAAATATACATCAATTTTTGCCCGAGCTATACGGCACCGATTAACCTAAATAGAAACACCTTGTGTCCTAAGGGAGGAAGCAATTAAATATCTATATTGCTGTCTAGCGATTGACGTTGCACGGACGCAATTCTTACATTGTCGGACTCTCTGACGTCAGGCGAAGAGTAACAAAGTCGAGGTTCCACTGAAGAGTAGAGTCTCGTCTAGGGATATGTAGATATTTAGTTTTTTCCCGAGCTATATATACTGAGCTGATTTTATTCTCCGGAGAAGTTCTAATGTTCTACGGTACTAAATCCACCTTAAATGCGATCTTGTGACACACATGTTATATTGTAGGAGCATCGGTCAGTCAGTCTGTGAAGTGCCACACGTGATACATTCTTGAACGATCATGTCTCGAGAAGACATGACTGACTGGGCAGAAGATTATCTCGCAGTAGGTTGCCATTGCTTTCTGCAGTAGACTGGTGGCCAGCCAAGGTTATAAACCCCAATCTTTCCCATTATTTAACCCATAACTGGAAGGAAGAGACGGATTAATACCTTTCCCAAGGGTATTTGCGCGTAAGTGAATGAAAGGAATTCAACTGGAATTTGAACTCAGGTCCCCGATTTGTTGTTCTTGGTCGATATCCACTGCACCACAAATTGTTGTCTAGCATTTGCCGTTGGCTGGGATTTATATCCAATTTTCAAGCTCCAGGAGGCCATGCCACCTGGCTTTACCCTTCCTTCGTGAAGGGGCTTAGTTTAATGCCCGTCACCTGAGGCATACCCAAAAGTGCAGAGAAGGATTGTGAATTTTTCTACGGTATTGACGATATATCCACCTTAAAAACTAGCCATGTGTCACATTTATTGTATGGTGGGAGCAGCGGTATTAATATATATTGCTGTCTAGCAATTCAAAACTAGCAGTGGTGATCTACTTCATGCAGTTGGTTATAATTTTACCTTGTTGATGTCATAAAGATTGCTATTTCATTATCGGACCACTGTTTTGGTTATTTCTCATTCAGAAACAGTTTTAATTACAATATTTAGATGACGAGGAATTTTGCCCAGCTCAAGTAGACGTTCACGAATATGCCATTCTTCTAAAGAAGACACCAGCAAAAGTCTGGAAAACAATTCCCAATACAACATTTTATAAACAAGTGTTTTGGAAAACTGGTAAAAATTTGAAGTTTAATAAATTACCAATTCATGTTTATTTGCAAATCGTTTTGTAAAGGTTGTATGGATATTAAGCTATTTGTTCGAAATGTAACACTTAGAAAAATACGTGAATGATTTCAAACCGTAACGAAATGAAAACGTAACAAAAGTTACGTATAACTAAAAGTTGTTTTTGTCCAATTCGCAAAGAACATGCATTGTTGAGATGGTTTATCGGACTAAAGGTGTTAACTTGGAAGTTAATTGTTAGGAATATATTAAAGTGTTTTCGAAAGACAGTTATATATATATATATATATATATATATAATATTGTGAAATAGTTTTTATATTATTTCTTTTTGACAATATATATTTAAATAATATTTTTATTTCGCATAAAATTACAAAATGCAGTAATTTAAAACACCTATACTTAAAGGATAGAAAAGAACTGGGAGAGCAAAAACGTTTCGAACAAAGAGTTATAAAACAACAACGCAAAATGTTAACGAGTACCATGAACGAAGACTCAGATGCTTTTTCACAACACACAATGTTAAATACGATTGCAGACTTTAAATATATATAAACCACCCACCGTGATTCGGGTCGACGCACAAAATATCTGATGCCGATCAATAACCGATCACTTCTTTCCAAGAGGTTTTCTGCCCACGTTGCGTATGGTTTATCACAAACTCAGTTTGGGTTGAAAGTCGCCTAAAATCGGCTGCCCGGATTATCAAAGCAGACATGGGAGCCACAATAAGAACAACAATTTGTTAAGTTAACAAGAAGTTCACATACATGCGTTTTGCTTGGTACAATATTTGGTTACAGTTTATCACTCTTGCAGACAGGCAACTATAATTCCAACACATGTCTTCTACAGGATGTAACACTGTCAAATTTGGCATCAGGCTAATCTCGGAGTTTTTTCTAAGGCAGGCAGTTACGTGACAACACGCCTCTTGTGTTAACGCGCTCCTTACTCGTCCAACTCTACGGTCCTCAACTGTACTCTTTACTGTCCCAAAACCAATCTATTCATCTGCTTATATTGAGTCTCACATCAAGCGGAGTTGGTTATGATGCACTTTGGGTACACTTAGCATTTTCAAATTATCAGTAAGAGATCCTCATTTTGGTCACCTGATCAACTCCGTTTCTTCATCGTCTATGTTAGTGCCTTAGGGGGCGTGAAACATTTCCGAAATCTACCAGGGCACTTTTTTCTCATTGGTCATCTGATCAAAACCATCTGTTTCTCTTTTGTGAGTGTTGGGGTTTTCTTTTGGGTATCCTTGTATACTGGTGAGCCAGCAATAGGCTGAATCATTTTATAGTTCATTAATGGAAGGGTTAACCAATCAGAAAGCTCAAAATATTCAATGCGACGTGTATAAAAAGGCGACCATATTTTCCCGAGTATTTGCGATCTAATCCGATTCAGAAGAGTGTCTGACTCGTGAGTGTTAATCTTTGACGTTGTTTCATTGAACAGATTACGTACTGCGCTGTATTCTATATTCTTAAACTATGGTAGACGTGGTCAACAGTGAGTGTTCTTACTATTGCTTGAGGTGGCGCGAAACGTCCTTCCGACATTCCACAAATCCAACGTGGTTTCATACACTCATTGGTCCTCTGATCTACCTCGTTCTCTTCTATGTGAGTGCCTCCCACTACCGCATCTGTGTTTTTTTCATTTCGATCTTTGTAAGAAATTATGTTGCATTGGTCGAAAAGAAAATCATGTTTTTTTTTTAAATTCTCAGCTTCGGTAAATTCCACAAAGAAGAAGGTGACTTTATTTCTGGGAATTTTGTTTCTTTTTCTCATAAACGGGCGGCTCAGCTCACTCCAACGGTTTTAATGTGCCCCATGCCTTGTGGAAAGGCTGTTTCATAGACGGTTGTCTTTTTTATCAATGGTCGTTATTGTTTTAATAAACGAGAAACTAACTTTTTGCGACAATGAATAATAGAACATTTTGACAAGAAGTTAGGAGACATAGAAAATGTTATGCATTTTCTTTCGGTGTTCACCGGGACTATCCCTCACCTAGATTCTAGCGGGCGAAGAAGAAAGAAAAAAAATATATATTTAATTATTTTTTGCTTTCTTTCTCATCTCAATTTCTTTTCTCCTTTTTTATACCAGAAATAGTGTTACATCTATCTCTTTATCGATTTTTAATATTTACTTGTATATGACATATTAAAACACAAAATATAAAAATAACACTATCTGTCATGCATCATGCTTCGTTTAAAATGTGTTTTTATCTTTTGTTTATATCAAGAAATGTTTTAAATATTTACCCTCTTTCTTTGTTCATATCATGCAACAATTATTCATCTGATTTAGCATGAAAAGTTTTAAATGTCTAACTTTTCTTACCTCTTCTGTTTAAATCATGCAAAGTTTTAATATACAGGATACGCAGTAACTTTTAAGGTTCTTGTTTTTTTTTACATGAAATATGTTCGGGCACTTATAGAATTCGTAGCACCCTTTACAGTTTGCAAATGTTTCTTATGACTTTGTTCATTGTGGTTATCATTTTCTCTCCACAATATGAGGTTTTGGTGTCCTTTCAACAGGCGTTGACTTTACTTCTTCTCTTGCTGAATCCAATTTAGTTTCTTCTTTGTTTTGGATCAACCTATCTAAATACAAATCAGCACACGGCACTCCCTTTTCAAGCCGTTGCATACTTACCAAAGCGTCACTAACTTACTTTTTTATTTTGTCTCTTCAATCTCAATATTTCTGCTACTATTGCAGCAATAATTACCAAATATCGACTAACTGACTAATTTTATTAAAATATTTTTATTATCTTCCATTACCATATTTTCTTTTTTCAAAAAAACATAACTTTCCTTGTAACTGTTTTGGACTAATCCTCTCTATTGGTTCTAGTAAAGTTGGCATCTTTTTTCGAGGTTAATTTCAGGAAACCTGCCCACTACTGTGTTTCCCACAATTCTGTGCAATTTCTTAAACTTTGGTTTATTATTCACACAATTAAATCTTTTTACTTCGTATTTTTTTTTTTTGGCTTGGTTGTGGTGCAGTGGATATCGACTATGGACAACATCATCACTGGTCGTCTCTGCTGTCTTTGAAAGCTTGTGTGACAGTTAATATACCGGTACTTCCTCTGGTATACCTGCTACTGGAACATCAGTATCAGGGCATTGTTGGGTGAGGATAGGGCTTAATCACTGCTTACTAGCATCTTTGTACAGAACTATCGAGGTGCTGAGACCAGGATACGTCTACAAGGAAACAGCGATCAGTTGTTCCTTCAGGCATTCAATTAAATTCTTGTAGTTATTTGTCCACTTAAATCTGGGATACTTTTTAGCTGATGCTATCAACATGGTCTCCAATCTAGTCTAATTTCTATTATTATTCTACCTTGTCTAAGTCGGAGTCATTCCTTTTTCTATTTGTAACAAAACCCAGATACTTAGTCTCCCCTCTGAGAAACTCGCACTTTGATATATTAGGCTCTAAGCATTGCTCTCTCAATCTAATACCTGTTCTAAAAAATTGACATTTCAAGATATGTCATAGCAAAGCCTTTGCCCCATTTAATATTATTGATATAAGCTGTTGAAATATACCCCAGTCATTCACCAAAAAAGATTATATGATCCAGAACTAACACAAACGCATGTGGCAAGAAATTACTGCCTTCTCAATATCAGCATCATCAGAATTTACTTGCCAATATCCTGATCGCAAATCTATTGTGGAGAAGAATCTAGGCTTCCCCAATAGAGCCGATATATCATATATTAATGGTAGAGTCACCACTATAGAAGATGGAATGCCATCTCCAAAGATGGCATTCCATCTTCTATAGTCAACACATAATTTTTGCCCATGATTTTTCTGGCCTCTATATCAGGATTTTCCATTTCCTCCCTAAGGAAATATTTTCTTCTAATGAAGCCAACATCCCCGTATTTATCAGAGCCCTCACTGCTGACCCACACAACGAGGAGAATAACTTACCCGTTTTTCACTTGGTCTTACGGTCTTTTGCTTCCCTGAATATAGGTGCCGACATCAATATCTCCTTGCTACTGTCAATGCCAAGCGGCCACGATCGTTTTTTTTTCTACATCAGAGTAATTTTAGCTGGGTTATTTCGGGTTTCTTTGGGCTACCAACAGCGAATGCTAAGATGACTTTGTGGTGTTTTTTCATATATTTTTCTGCAACTATATTTTTCTCTAACTAGGCTCTTTATGTAACACACTGACACGTGTCGAAATCCTCACAGTATTTTAGTTTTATAGATATTTTCGTCAAGATTTACAATCTCTAGGTTTCATTCAATTTCGTTAACAAATGTCAATAAGATGATTTTTTTTTTAAATATACTTCGCCGTGTAATAATTTGTTTCATGTAATTTTATAAAACTTCATGGGAAAGAAAATTTGAAAGACTTTTTTTTTCCGTTTTAACAGCGAATAATGAATTCTTAACATTTCTTACTCTTAAGCATGCAATATAGAATTGGACATGCGTTAATATCTCTTTATGGCGCCAAATGTCAACATTTTGAAGCGTTCAGCTTTGGAGTTTGTTTATAGTTCTCGCAAATGCAGTACAAAATAGAAACGGGAGTCTTGTTTAAGAAATGCTGTTTGCAAAGTTATAAAAACACCTCAAATGTATTCAAAATGAACCTGCTTTAGATAAAAAAAACAACTAATTTAAGATAGTTTAATAAGCTAACTTTAAGTTTAATATACAAAAAAAAATTAATAATTTTTTTCTAGCATTTTCCATGTTTGCACTTCTCCTCAGAATTTAGTTTCAATGTATCTGTTAATTTATAGAGGATGTGAACGAACTAAGTCACAGAATTTCATACACACACACACACACACACACACACACACACACATATATATATATTTTTTTCTAAACATATACTGTTAAATATACCAGATAACGAATGTCTATTATGTTTAATCACGAGTCGTTGTAAACATCGAATTTTCGCTTTAATTTCAGGTGAAAATAAAGACAAAATTTTTCCAACATTTGGATACGTTTTATGTTGTTTCTAAGCTTTCGGCTCACATGAACCATCTTCAGACAGGTTACAGGGACGTTAACATAAATATATCCACCATCAAAGATGAATTTATCTTGTGTTGACATAAAACATTACCAAGCAACGATAAAAGTCATCGAATAGCAGACGCAGTTCGTAAATTTGTAATGCGGTTCTATACATATATATATATATATATATATATATATATATATATATATATATATACATGAAGCAATGGGTGTAAGTGTCGGATTTTGTTTGCCCTTTTCCTTGCGGTGTTCTGATTTCCATTAAAAGTCAGAAATAAATAATAAACACTGTCATACCTATATGTAAAGAGAAAGGTAAGAGAATTTAAGATAATATTTTTATAAATTATAACGTTAGTAATATCTCTTTAACATGCAAATATATGCATTAATGGATCTTAAATCCAATAGATAAAATAAACTGTGGAAGCTGTACAATTAATTTATTATACACGCCGTATATATATCAGATTGATCAGTGTTTATTTCTTTCTTTCTTTCATTCATTCTTTCTTTCTTTCTTTCTTTCTATCTATCTATCTATCTATCTATCTATCTATCTATCTCAACCTGTTCATTATCTATCTATCTATCTATCTATCTATCTATCTATCTATCTATCTATCTATCTACCTGTTCAACCTATCTACTATCTATCTATCTATCTATCTATCTATCTATCTATCTATCTATCTATCTATCTATCTATCAGTAAGGCTATGTATCTATCAACGCATGTTTGAAAGTTATCTATCAATCTTTCGCCATAAAGCAGTTTTTTCCAAAACGAAACTCTTTATGAACTTAAATTTTAATTGCTTCCTCAAACGTTTTGTAAATTAATAAATTATACTTCTTTTCATATTTCTATGTTTAACAACTCGAAAATATAATCAACATACAGGCAATTATTTAAAATTTACAAAATCTATCGGAATTTAGGTTAGTGGCTTTCTCCATTTTTTACATTTTCTTAAATGAGAAAACATAATGCCGACGTTCTGATGTATATATATATATATATATATATATATATATATATATATATATATATAAACACACACACACACACACACACACACACACACACATATATATATATATATATATATATATGGTAGGTTGTTTGTGTCTGAGAAAGATATAGTTTTTAGACATTAAATATTCATGGAAAAAATTCGCAGTATCACATATAGAACCTATGTAAATATAAAAATCAATAACAAGCTTCGACGAATGTTAGCACTTATATATATATATATATATATATATATATATATATATATATATAGATAGATAGATAGATTGATAGTAAAAGAGAAACACTGACAGACAGTGATGAATTAAGATAAATTCAGATATGGAGTAGAATTATAAGTCAGTCAGTTAATCGGCATAAGTGATACACACTTTGGCGACAATGTCTCGAAAGAGACATGACTGACTGGACAGAATATTATCCCGCAGTTGGTTGCCATTGCATTCTGCGGTAGACTGGTTGCCGCGCAAGGCTATAGAACCTAATCTGTCATATTATTTAACCCATAACTGGAAGGAAGAGACGGATTAATACCTTTCCCAAGGGTATTTGTACGTAAGTGAATACAAGGAATCCAACTGAAGTTCGAACTCGGTTTCCCGATTTGTCATTCCGCGTCGATATCTATTGCACCACAACGCACATCCAGAATTATAAGATAGAAAAAAAAATAAAAAGCACTTATGAATCTAACATGTTTAATTTCTATTATAGTTTTATCAGAGAATGAGATGTGGGGAAAATATTTTTTGTTTTATTTGCATTGGATGGTTCTTTTCCACACAAGTTCCACTTTTTTAAGAAACGTTTGTGTAAATTATTGACTTCCGAATTCAATGAACGCGCCGTCTCCTCTTATTCGGACTTATTATACTTCCGCTTACTTGCTTCCCTGACGACTACAGTCTCCAATAATTTAAATGTAACGTCAATAGTCATCTCCTATCTCACTAACTTGCATTTTCTCTCATGCTCTCACTTCATCTCTTCAGTATTCTCATCCTTCTCTTACCCACTTCCTGACACCCCCTGTATTCTGTCACTTCTTCTCATAAGTTTCTTCCTATGTAACCCCCTGCACAACAGTGTCAGTATAATGTCTTACTTGGGTCGATACGATTGTAATTTATTAAATATAAAGCCAATAGTCATCTTCTGTCTCACTAATCTGCATCCTCTTTCTCTTGCTCTCATCTCATCTCTCCAGTATTCTCATCCTTCTCTTACCCACATCCTGACCCCCCCGTATTCTGTCATTACTTTTCATAACTTCTCCTATGTAAGCCCCTGCACAACAGTGGCAGTATATATCTTACTATCTTATATATATATGCATATATATATATATATTTATATATAAGAAAAATTAAGACATACACGTTATTTCATGGTGAATCGGAAGTTAGGCCTATTTCAGGCGAACCATCGTCAGCTTCATTCTTTATTTAACAAAGGATTTTACATTTCCTCTTCTATTCTAAAAGTTTCTTTTCTCACACTTCACGCCTGTTGAACTGTCTATTTCACTATTTCAACGATAAAATAATGGGAGCTTGATGTCAATCTAATAGCACGCATAATGCACGTGGTTGGATCACCAGGGAAACATTTGTAGTAAAAACAGTTGGAAGTGACATCACGTCGGTAAGAATGTGACTGGAGTCGGGATGCCAAGTCTGCATCGATTACAATTACTTCTTTGAATTTTATCAAGAACCCTGAGATAAATAGCAGAAACACCCTAGCCGATATATCAACAGTATTCAATGCACGAATGAATGTTAGATTCTGCAATATTGATTCTGATGAGAAACACATTCTGGTATGACATAGTAACCCAAACTTTCTCGCAGAAGATTCGGCTATGGATTCGATATAGACGTTCAAGTGTAGATTAGTTGAGAAAGTGAGGCCAAGGTGGTGCAGTGTTTTGATGTCCAGGAGTCTAGAATCCTCTATTCTGATGGTCGGTAAGAAATTTTCATTTATGGGGGTTAAAGAATAGCAGTTTCGTTTTGTAAGCATGAAAATTTACAATACATTTTCTATCCCAGCCCATCACATTGAAGTTCCTTTCCAAGAGCAGAAGTCAGTTTTCTTTGACTGCTTTGGCTGTTTCAATATTGAGATTGAAGTAAATGGTGGTTTCATCTGCACAGATACCTACTTGGGAACTGATTACATCAGGAGGATCGTTGAGGAAGATCAGAAGAAGAGTAGGACCTAAGATAGTGTCTTGATTGACACTCGCGTTCGTATGAAAGTATCTGCAAGCTTTCCCTCTCAGAAAAAAACTGTTTTCATCATCACCTCATCGCAAGCTAAACAGTAATGGCACTGGAGGGGCAGGGGGTTACATAAGAGGAGAGTGATGATAAATAGGAAAAGTTATAGTGGGTGTCAGACAATGGGTAAGAGAAGAATGAGAATAGTGGTGTGAAGAGAGTTGAAAAAAAAAGATTAAAATTATTATCCTCTTCCCTCGTACGATAAGTTTTTCAAGAATAAAAGAAAGTATTTTTAATTTTTTGCAAAAATAATTTTATTACAATTATAATTAACTACCTGATGAGACATTGTTCTTTCAGTGTCGAAACATAATGGACAATTTTGTTGTAGTGTGTAGATTTTACATGTACTAAAGTATAATTTAAAATTTATAATAAATAATTATGGCTTTATTTTTATATTGCATACTGTTTTAAATCAATGTTTTTAACGTTGCAAATATTTTCTTCGTTCCTTATTCATTTTGATATGTGTATATATATATATATATATATATATATATATATATATATGAGTGGTAACTGAAAACTCAATACAAGTTATTTCTGAAACTTTACTTTACAGCCTAGTCGATATATAAGACTACATCCGGTTTAAAATATCTGAAATATCCTATGACTACGGTAGCATGTCTGGAAGCAATGTTGAATAACGCTGGGTCGTACTGGGTTAGTGGTAAATATTTTTCAATGTGTTAAAGCTGCAAAAACATGGTCACCCTCAGGATGTTCATTAAATGAAGAACTTCTTCACAGTATTAATTCAGATACATTTTAACAGCTAAACACACACTCACATACCCACACATACACACACACACACACACACACACACACATATATATATATATATATATAGAGAGAGAGAGAGAGAGAGATAAATATACGTTGTATATTTAGGTAAAATTACATCGTTTGTACATGTTTCATTACAGGCGAATGACTTAAAAGGTACTGCGAATAATCTTTTTATGTATATATCTTTTAGAATAATATTATTATTAGTAGTAGTAGTAGTAGTACTAGTGTTTAAATTTTATATATATATATATAATTATTTATATATTTATATTTTATTATTATTATTTTTATTAATAATATTATTTTATTACTATTATTTAAAATCTTTTTTCTTTTTTATATTATTATTATTATTATTATTATTATTATTATTATTATTATTAGTGTTAAGTTTTTTTTAGATATATACTGATTATTATACTGACGGATTATATACACTGTGGGATGTGCGTGGTGGTCCAGTGGATATCGGCTCGGAACAAGAAATCGGAGAGTTCGAATTCCAGTTGAATTCATTGCATTCACTTACGCGCAAATATCCTTGGGAAAGATATTAATCTGTCTCTTCCTTCCAGTTATGGGTTAAATAACAGGACAGATTGGGTTCTATAGGCTTGGCTGGCAACCAGTCTACCGCAAAAAGCAATGGCAATCTACAGCAGGATAATCTTCTGCCCAGTCAGTCATGTCTCTTTCGAGACATGATCACCCAAGCGTGTTTAACGTATGGCACTTAACTGACTGGATTACATATTATCACATCACAGGAAATTATATGTCTCTAAACATCTACATGAATGCAGTGACGGCCTATTTTCAGTCAAACCACTCTATCAAAATATTAATTATGAGATTCTATTAATGCAGGAAGGAAAATTCATAAAAAATACAAACCTTCGCTCAACAAAACAACATAAAAATCAAACACACTGAAAAACATACAGAAACACGCATACATATAGTCATAGATAAAAAATACACACGCCAATCTTAAAAGCAAATCCTATTCATACTAAATAAATAAATAAATAAAAACACCCACACACGCAAACAGACACATAGAGACACACACTCACAGAACACAATCCAACTAACACACACACCGAAAAACACACAGAAACACGCATACATATACACACAATAAAAACACGCATACATATACACACAATAAATAAAAAAAAACCACACATACAAACTGACATTAATAAAAGAGACCCTCACAAACACACACACACACTAACACAAAGACACAAAATATCATCAAACCCATAAGATAAAGAGGCCCCAGAATGCCTTAAGACGATACTTTACCCTTTCATCTGTTTGTTAATTTATTTAACTGTTCAACACATTAGGACACATGCTGACAGAGAAAAGAGACGATTCAAACAGCATTGAACTCACATTATTCTGATTTATTTTATTTTATTATACATTTTTTTGTTTTTTTTACTGTTCTTATTATTTTTTTACTGGTATTATTTTTTATTATTTTTTACTGTTCTTATTTATTTATTTTTCACGTACTTCCTATTAACTTTAAACAGAATGATCAGATACTCAGAGGAACCCAAACGTAAAACAACGAATTTGTTCGCCTGAAGAGTGTCAATTGTAGACTCGAAACACGTGTAGCGCAAATCATAACCAATTAATACTCCATAACTTGTATAAATACCAAAACAATAAATATATATTTTAAAGAAAACGTTCACGGCTTCTCAAACTTTTTATTTTATAGTAATTACTCTCGTTGGAACAACCCTATTCCTTTATTCGATATATATATATATATATATATATATATATATATATATATATATATATATATATATATATATATATATATATTGTCATATACCTGTCTCGACGATAACCATCAACATGTTTACACGTCAATTTGGGTATATTGCATTTTCACATCTATGGACAGATACTGGTTGTCTGCCCCAGATCATGACAAATGGACAATGATAAATAAAAAAAAATAAAATAAGATTGCTGTTAGATTGATATAATCGGACTGCAATCTTCCCAGGTCTGCTTCAATATATCAACACGGTCGCTGATCAGCAATTCAAGGATGAACGTTCAGACGAGATGATTTTTATACAAAAATTTTAATAAGTAAGAAAAGATCAAAATAAAAAAAGAAATATTTAAGTATGAATTAGAATATCTAATGACTTGCAGCTCAAAACTATATTCGGTTACCCAACGTAGTCGAAATAGCCATTTACAATAAACAACAGCAAATATGAATGAATACAATCGACTACGAATGCAAGAGATTAACACAAGATAAAATGGGGAGAACCATATTGTTTAAGTGGTATTGTGTATGTAGTAACATAATATTGATGGAAGGGTATACGTGTTCTAACGTGGGTCTAAGAACATAATAACTTTTTATATCAGTTCCTTCTCTTTTTCTTTTACTGTCATTTCTTCTTTTCCTCTCTTCCTCTTTTTCTTTACACACTTGAAATGTTTGTAGTTAAGACTCTCTCTGTTTCTTTCAGTTGACTATTATATTTTCAGCATAAAAAAAGGTTTGCACATTTATTTATTCTTCTCTTCAACCAGCGTCGTATTTTCTGTCAAAATATCTTCCTTTATATGTTGACTGCTCTGCGTCGCTATATCTCTTACTTTTCTTTTCTTGATAAACCACTTGGCTTCGCTTTCTTTTTCTCCGTTGAATACACGGAATCATCGTATGAATTATATTACAGCTTTTTTTCTTATCTTCGTTGCGATCTTTCTTTCATCTTGCTGTATTAATACTGCCCCAATTCCCACATCGCTAGCATCCACATGCATTTGAAATGGTTTTCTGAAATCCGGGGCCTTTAGTACTAGGGTTGATTTTAATTTATCCTTAATGGTTTCGAAGGCAACTTCACACTCTGTAGTCCATATAAATTTATGTCCCTTTCCTAGTAAATTTGTTAGCGGTGTAGCAATCTCGTCTAGGTTTCTATAGTAGAGCCGGTAATAATTTGCCATTCCTAAAAATTTTCTCAGACTTTGGCTGTTCAAGGTACGCGGAAAGTTTACAATGTCTCTAGATTTTGCCTCTATCGGCCTAATTTTCCCTGTCCAATCATATGTCCTAAATACTTACTTTTGGCATTACAAAACTCGCCTTTACTGTCAGTACCGCCTCTTTTAATTTTTCATATAACTTCTGTACCGTATCTACACTTTCAGCATTACTGTAAATCATCTCGTCTCGAAGTTCATCCTTGAATTGCTGATCAGCACCCGTGTTGATATATTGAAGCAGACCTGGGAAGATTGCCGTCCGATTATATCAATCGAACAGCACTATTATTTTATTTTATTTTATTTTTTATCATTGTCTATTTGTCATGATCTGGGGCAGATAACCAGTATCTGTCCATAGATGTGAAAATGCAATATACCCGAATCGACGTGTAAACATCTTGATGGTTACCGTCGAGACAGGTATGTGACAATATATATCCAGGTAAAGAGGAACCAAGTTTTTACAATTTTGAGTTCTCTGGCATTTACTTTTTTTAAATTGCTAAATACAATAAATATTGTAGAGCATAATATGATTATATAATGAAAGTTTTTATACAATTAAAAATTAAAAATATATTGCGACACGGAAATTTTTATGTTTCGAGGTTTCTGTCTCGTCACCTACTTTAGGTGAACACTTTGATCGTTAAGGATGAAGGAAAAACTATCTATTTCCTTAACAGAAACCACTTGTCAAATTTTAAAGTGAATCTCTATTTTTATTAGTTAAATAAAACACGCATATAGATTTTATGTATTTCCATATCTATAAATAACAAACGTATTGTTTCTTGCTATTAAATGAAAATCATTTTCACAACTTACATCTAATTGTGCTAGATAACAAGATAAAAATCTTGAAGCATATAAATTTTCGTATGGCATTGTATTTTTAATGTATTTTAATTGTATACCAAATTCACTCATATATATATATATATATATATATATATATATATCGAGAGAGAGAGAGAGAGAGAGAGAGAGAGAGAGAGAGAAATATAGAATGCAAAGACATAAAGATGGTGGTTATAAATCCAGAATATATTTCAGCAAAAATGAGTGACTGTATGGTTTCCTGTCTCGTTTCCCTGGACACTTTTCCTTCTCCCCATGTACATATGTATATGTATATTTCTTTCTAAATAATGTGTGTGTGATCAATTCTTTCTGGGTATTGTTTAGGGCATGTATATCCCTTCCTATATTTGTGTGAGTATTCTTTATTTATTTTATGTATTTATTCTCAGGATGTGCGTCGTGGTCCAGTGGATATCGGCTTGGAACGAGAAATCGGGAAGCCGAGTTCGAATTCCAGTCGAATTCCTTGCATTCACTTACGCACAAATACCCTTGGGAAAAGTATGAATCCGTCTCTTCCCTCCAGTTATGAGTTAATTAATAGGAGAGACTGGGTTCTGTTGCCTTTGTCGGCAACCAGTCTACCGCAGAAATAATGGCAACCTGCTGCGGGATAATTTCTGCCCAGTCAGTCATGTCTCCTTCGAGACATGATCGCCCAAGCGTGCTTCACATATGGCATTTAACTGATTCTCAGTTAATTTCCTTTTTAAAATCCCTCTATTATAAACCATTTTTTTCAAAATATACAGAGTGAAATTAACATTTATTTATTTCTGACTAGCAGTATATCCCGGAGTTGCTCGGCTGTAATGAAAGCTTTAAAACTAATCCATGGTCCTGTAGCTCTCAGACTCTTTGGACGTTGGCACGAATTACTAAAAAGCAATAATTGTTTCCAGTTAAAGCGAAACCGTAGACTAAAAGAAAAATGAATGGATGCAAGTCAAATTTTGATTTCCTGGTATCAATATAAAATAAGATTTCTTCGTCGTAAACTGAATTTTGAAGGCTAAATATGTCCTCTGAGGGAATGGTATCATGGCTGAGACTATCAACTACAATTATACCGAATTAGAGCTAAACCCGAAATAAAAACTAAAATAAAATGGCTGAAAAAATATACACCTACGTGCAGATAAAGTGACACACACAAACATCTTGCCTTTTATATATATATATATATATATATATATATATATATATATATATATATATATATATCATCGATTTTCTTAACTATTGTAAGAACTGCAACCTTGAAACTTCTGAATATCGTTTCTTATGTCTTTGTCTATGAGTGTATCAAATTTGATGAAAATCGGACCGCTCCTTCTATAACCCGATTTCTTCCATTATCGATTTTCGATATTTATCGTGAGTACCTCGACACAAAACCTAGCTAAGAACACTCGCAGACGCTGATAGTACAACTGTGTAAATTTTCAAGAAAATCGGTTCAGCCGTTTCGGAGTCTATAGCTAACGGACACACAGACACACAGACACATACACACACAGAGACAAAGTTCCATTTATAAATAAGTTTAGATATTTCGTATAATTTTTCTCAATGCAGCATAATATTTAAAGAAATTAAATTATGATATGTATATGATAAACGTATGTTAAATGCTAGTTCTAAATTATATTGCATATACATATATAGATGTGTGAAAACCGTTGTATGTCTTTGTATTTGGACGCACATTAAATATTTGACAAGAGAGATCAAATATTCATTTGTATCAGAGAAAAATGGTTAACCGATTTACACAAGTTTCTTCCACTATATATATATATATATATATATATATATATATAAAAGCATTTGAAGAAATATGACAGAGAAATTTTATTTATCACTTTTCGTCTCGAGCAGTGAAATGGAAATATTTTAACTTGTTGTTTTTAAATTACTTTTCTAATACTAGAAATAGATGCTTTTCGTCTGATGCCTCAATGTTTAGGAATATACGGAAATTCTAATATCCATTGAACTTTATAATGATATCTGCCCTAGACGAATTTATTTTTTAAACATTTACTAAATAAATACATGCCTATATTCATGTATATATATATATATATATATAATTTTCGTCTCTATCTAGATATATATATATTTTTGCATGATTTGTCGAATATTTAAGCAAGTAAACAAGAAAACACTTTGTCTATAGTTCTCAGATGAGGTAGTATTTAGGTTATTTACATTATTTGGAATTATGTACTCATATTTGTTGCTTTTTCTCCGACGTTTCTACTATTGTACGCTCCGGCCTTCTTTGGGTGCTATGAATTTAAAATATAACCCTTTATTACAGAATTATTAGAATTGTGAGATCTATACCAGGCTGCAGCAGTGGTGAGCAAGTAACTTACAGTGCTAGAGAAACATAATTTATGACTACCAGACGAGGCTCTACGCAAGGAGTGAACATCATATACCCCAGTGACTGTAATAAAGAATTCTGTTCGAAATTTTTCATATGAAGAAGGCGTACAACGATCAAAACGCTGCACAAATGGCAACAAAGATGAAGACAATAGTTAGAATAATGCAAATGCTGTAAGAAAACAGTTCCATTAAAAAAGAATGACGTAATTTTTTTATAATTTAATTTTTGTTGCGTTCAGATAATTTTCTTCTTATATAAGATAACTTCTCTTCTGTATATATTTTAACATAATTTATGTCCAGAATTAAAAAATATAAGAACACGAGAAAAATTAAATAGCAAACTGCATTTACTTGTCAGAAATTAAAAAAAGGAACGAATGCTGCCCAAATACTGAATTATACAAATATATCAAGTCTTAGTGATATCATATAGCTGATATTAGCTTATATAGAGACGATGTTCTCATGACTGTCTATAATTTTACAAACTCTATAATAGAAGTCGTACATTAATACACAGACAAATGAAAAACTTTAGTCTTAAAGCAATAGAACAAACTAACCTAAAGAGTTGACTTCCTAGATGTCACACTAAATTTAGTCAATAACTCATACTCACCCCAACGTAAAATATAATGCTATTTACATACACCCTAAATCAAATCACCCACCATCTGTTCTCAACTATATACTATACGCTGTTGAACACAGAATAAACAATATTTCCTCAACTGAAGACAGTCAATATTGCAATACTGCTCTAAAATTACTGCGGCTATCAATACAATGACAATAATAATAATAATAATAATAATAATAATAATAATAATAATAATTGGACAATGTGCACACCCTATGGAAAATCTGTAAACAAACATTGGCATGAACATCACCCAGCTCCGGTTACAGAAATAGATGTCACCATTCTATGGGATTACACCATCTAGACAGAGAGAAAAATTGAAACAAATAGGCCGGTCATTATTGTTAAAAACCAGAAAGCAAAAAACCTGCCTATTAATTGATATGGCTTGTCTAGCGGATTGTAACTTAGCAACCAATGAATTAGAAAAACTGTCAAAATATAAAGACCTGGAATTTGAAATAGAAAAAATGTGGAAATTGTTTCGTGCGAGTGATAGGAGATGCACTTGGAATGATAAAAATGGAACAAAACAACACATTGAAAGAATCCCTGAAAACCCCAGCTTAAGAGATATACAAAAAAATGTCTTGTTAAGTACAGCCCACGCACTCAGAAAAACTTTGTCTATGTAACGCTAGGGATGATAGGAGAGATATAAAAATCAGGAAATGGAACCATAACGACACACCACGTCCTGCCTTAGGTCTTCCCGCAGACTTGGTAGGTAGTGCCACCATAGCAGAAATCAAAAATGAAAAATGACAACATAATAATAGTAATACTAAAATATTAGAAACAGAAATATATTTTGGTACACGCCACCATATAACCAAATGGTTAGTACTAAATCAGGCAATAAATTCCTTAAACTAGTTCAGAAACACTTCCCAACTAATAACCCTTTCTGCAAAATTTTTTAATGCGAATACACTGAGATTTAATTATGGTGCACTGGTAAATTTGAAATGATAACAAAAACATAGCAATAAAATCATAAAACAATACAAGATACACAATGAAAATTACCCAAATATAAATAACGAAAATAATTGTAATAACTGCAATTTTCCTAATCCAAAAAAAAAATGTCCTCTGCAAAAAAGAGGCTTCACAGTTTCTATAATCTGCCAAGCTACTATTTCCACTACAGAAAATTCAACATATATCAAACATTATGTTATAAATATTAAAATATTTTTAAATTGTGATTGTATCAGTATAAGCTATCCATTAATAATATCTATAATAACACAACTTCATGTTCCAAATACTAGTAACAATTGAAAGATGCAAAGAAAACAGCTACAGTAAAATGGAAGATATTACCAAAAGCTAGAATATGGAAATCGTTACATGAAAACAGCTTTCTTCCAAATCAACAATTTCCCGAAAACTAACTTGTTAAACCAGCGAAATGAAATAACTATTTATCGCTACCATGAGATAATTCCCACTCTCAAATTTATCTAAAATTATTTCAAACTGTTAACTGTATTCTAGAATCCGACTCGTCTTACTTAATTATTTACACCTTAAATCTAACCTTATTTGTTACACTGTTGTTTAAGCTTCCACTTACTTCCACTAAGAGATAAGTCTAAAATCGAGTAAAGCCTCCTTTAATAACTATCATACTAACTTTCCATGTATATCTTTACATTTAACTTGTATTTTTATAATAACAAATGCTTTCCGAAAATTATTCTATTGTTTTACTTTCAGTCTCCCGCATTCGAAAATTATATTGGTTGCATAATTGTTCAATACTTATTTAAACTGAAAAAGAATATTTATTCGTTTACAACCATAAATCATCTACCTTACACACCACTTCATTTAACTAATTGTGTGGGACGTTTATTTTTATTTTTATTTTATTTTTTAATATATTTTAATTTTCCTTATATATATATATATATATATATATATTCGTTTAAGCTCTTTATTGTTAAGGTTTTCGTCTTGGAGTTTTTCTTTCTTACGAATGCTTGACGTTTAGTTCAGGTATTTCGTTTGTTTCTTTTTTTCTTCCCCATCTTTTCCCTTCGGGTTCGTTCCCGGTGGGTTTCAAGACGATCTCATTTGCAGTATAATTATTGCTAGTCTTGACAGAATCAGTTCTGTTGCTATTGGTATTATTACTATAATTAATATTACTATATATATATTGTGTGTGTGTATTTTGGCAGCATTCTTTCATTAATTCATTAATACAGGTTGCATTGAATAATATAGACAAGTTCTGTCTATTTATTTTGAGTAAGATCCTTTCGTATGATTAGCTTGATAGTGTTGTCATGAAAAGACGACCAGAAATCGCAGTAATTGTTGATTTTTTTATCAGGTCTGAGCTTTCGGCTTACATAAGCCATTATCA
Source organism: Ascarosepion bandense (assembly GCA_037127315.1). NCBI lineage: Eukaryota > Metazoa > Mollusca > Cephalopoda > Sepiida > Sepiidae > Ascarosepion > Ascarosepion bandense. Next base: position 2,128,844 of record JBBBDQ010000860.1, on the reverse strand, counting down.
AAGGATGAACATTTAATATACAGTGAACATAGAACATTTAAATTTTTAACAGAGTGGAGTTATACAGAGAAAATTAAACAGGCCGAGAACGAAGTGGTGGTAGTAGGTTATTGGTCAAATGAGAGTATAGTAGCATGAGGGGAAATAATATTTACATTGGACATACTACGAACTCGCTTTCGCGGAGGCTTACATTACACTTAAATGAAAATTATAATATATTCCGACATTTAAAAGACCACGGCTATCAACACACACTTCTTAGAAAAACACTTGTTGAAAATACATATATACTTAGACAAGAAAATAATAAACGAAAACTTAAAATTCTAGAATTCAAACACTTTAAACCTACCTTAAATAAAATAAATTTCGACACCTCCACTAACATACTTCAATGCCTATAATCGATGGAAGAGGTCATAGTTACTATACTTATCACCTACACCCATAGTAGTAGCAGTTCCCAGACCAATTCCCTCATGCCACTATACTCTTACACTAAATAGACATAACTTGTCTACATTATTCAATGAAACCAGTATTATATATATATATATATATATATATATATATATATATATATATATATATATATATATGACCCCCGTAACTGAACCACGTTTGACTGCCTGATGATGGTGCATTTAGAACCGAAACGTCATAGCTTTTATGTTGCTGTATACTATTATCGTAACAATAATAATTATACATCTGTAAATGCTCTATATCTGTATTTATCAGTTCATTAATAGTAGATATTAAACGGATACATATATATATGCAGTAGTTTAAACCGCTTATATATATATATATATATATATATATATATATATATATATATGACAGAAAGTACTGGTGTGTTGCTATTTGGGGTTAGTTCATATTGGTCAGATATGTGTCATGTGTATTTAACCAATAGATAATTTTTAAATGTATGTACGTGAACAATTTTGCATAGATAGAGCTGTTTGATTTTTTAGTTCAGGGTTGGAAAAGAAGTGCGTGTGATTGTACAGCCGTTGTTTCCAAACACCTGCATAAATACCAATGTATTATTTTTTTATATTTGTGTTTTCTTTTGGGTATATCATGGCCTGATATAGCTTGTATAATTAGTATAATTTTGTTTATATAATAGTGTGAGTATTTTGTGATCACAACAGATAAACTAAGTATTATCTCTTAAATATATTTTTAATTTTTAGACACCAAATTCTTTTACCGTTAACTCATATTGTCTATTTATTTTTTATTTTATTTTTTATTTTCTCTCTCTCTCTCTTTTTTTCCTCTTATTATCTGTTTTTTCTATTTTAATTTTATTCCTGTTTTAAATTTATTCTATCATCTTTTATTATTTATTCCTATTTTAAAATTATATATTTTTATTATTTATTTTTATTATTTTATTCCTATTTTAAATTTATTCTATCATCGTTTATTATTTATTCCTATTTTAAAATTATATATTTTAATTATTTATTTTTATTATTTTATTCCTATTTTAAATTTATTCTCTCAGCTTTTCTTTTTAATTTAAATTTATTTTTCTTTTTTCTTCTTCTCTTTTCGTTTACACTTCAAGATACATAACATTTCTTTTTAAAGCTCTCCCCCTCTCTCTCCCTCTCTTTTTCTATCTCACTCTCTCTTTCTCACCTAACCTACTTTCTTTACGTTTCAAATCCACGGATCTTCAACCTAAAGGTTAGACGAATGTATCTTCGAACTTTTGTTGACATTGGCCGCTACGCGTGTCATCTGATTATAAGTTGCGTGTGTATATGATTGTGTATGAATATGTGTTCGGCAAACTGATATATTTTTCTTAAATCTTCTCTTTTAAGTGAACGACCGTTATTTTTATTCGCTTTCTTTGGGTTTTTGTGAATCTCGTTCGTGTAAAATTCTTTGTTAAATAAAGATGGAAGCTGAAGATGGTTTGCCTGAAAGAGGCCTATACATCAGATTCACTATGAAATAACGTGTCTGTCTTAATTTTTCTTATATTTACTCTATATGTATCTATATGTTTAGAGCTCTCTTAGAGAGTTAGCGTACCACTATATGTAAATTGCTCAATCTCGAAAGAGAGCATCGCATACAACCATAAAACTACTGTTTATGAAACTTATTTTCCCCTCTCTAAAATACTCAATCACTAGGGAGAGCATAATATCTATCTATCTATCTATCTATCTATCTATCTATCTATCTATCTATCTATCTATCTGTGTTTGTGTACATGTGTGTGTGTGTCTCTGTGTGTATGTATGTGCGTGTGTGTTGTATACCTACCTATATACAGAAATGATATGTTTTTTTCCTTTTAAATACGTGGACACTATTGGGGTTAAGGTGAGTTATCATACAGATCGAAACACTTTCTTGGTCAACTCTCTGCTTCCGAGTGGAGTGAAACCCAGGCAAAGCTACACCAAAGAGTAGAATCTCGTCTGGGGGAAATAGATAAGAGCCCGACCCGGCCGTCATCAAGTTTTATAGGATATCTTTAGCTGAGCTTAAGGGCTCAGAATTGCCACTTAAATTGACATTGTGCCTGCATCGTGTATATTTGGGAGGTTTTAAATACCGAGTGATTATACTGATTAGCAGTTTACAATCAGAGTATCAACTTCACGAGTAGTGTATCTACTTAACGCAGCAAGCGAGTCTTGTACTTGTTTATATACTATTATTCCCAAACTCTGTTTTGGTGATTACTCAGGCCATAAAATTTTAGGATTACAATATATATATATATATATATATATATATATATATATATATATCTGTGTGTGTGTTTGTGTGTATGTGTATATGCATGTGTGTGCATATATATATATATATATATATATATATATATATATATTTATATACGAAATATAAAAATTGTCAATAATTTGATGATTTGTTTTAAAAATGTCAGACGTTTTTTCGAAAATATGTTTTCTGCTTTTTTCGTGTCAGAAATTTAAAGCTAACACAAAATTATAATCAATAACTTATACATTCTGGTAGAATTATATTCAGATGGTATGGTAGAGCTTTTTATTTGAGGTATCTTAAAGTAGCATAAGTTAAGAATGTGTCTTTTCACTCGACAATAAAGCATTCTTGAGAACATTAGAAGTCCTACTAGCATTCGTTCTTGGCGGCTTAAATCTTAAAACTTTAGATTTGCAGATGACCAAATGCTGATATCAGAAAGAATAAGAAAAACTATAGAAACTACTACAAAGTTGGTAGAGGATTAAAAAATAAACAGATAAATAGAAATTGTAAGAAAACAATGTATGAAGTGAATTTACTAATTAGAGACACCAAATTCAACATGGTTAAAAAATTTAAATATCGGGGAGCATTTTAATATCGCATGGGATATCCGACAATTTTTTTTTATGCGTGAAATTGTAATTTGCATGTTGTCCTGTTTCTATTACTGACAATCTTACATTTTGTTTTCTTGCATTTGTTGTCTATTCCTTATTGATTTCCTTCATTATATTCGAGAGAAATTCCTGTATTTTTTTTATCTGCAAATGCTGACAACATTATTTTCTTTACAGAAGTAACATGACAATGAACTTACATCACCTGTGAAAGTAAAAACAATTTATTCTATGATTATGTTAGAATTCAGTTTAAACTGTATGGTAAAATAATACATACAGATTTATTGCTTTTTTTATCTCTCCATAAACTCTAAAAAATTTTTAACCTTATTTTTATTATCATTTTTTTAAAGATTTTTTAATATTTTACCCAAAGCAAGGCGGTACCGCCACTACTGTGCAGGGATTTACAGTAAGAGAACATATTTGATACATTTGGTATGGAATACAGGATAAAAGATGAACAGATTCCAAGAGGATTAACGATACCTTTTCAATTTTTGGACACTGTAGCTATCAGAGAAGCAACTAAGAGAAGAGAGTTTCACAGGCGAGAAATGCGAGAAAAGAAACTGTACGTCTAGCAGCGTGGTGACATTAAATGTCAATGTGTGTGACCTGGACGCCAAATTAGTAGCACTTTAAATGTACGTAGTTAAGAAACCAGGAAAAAGATTTTTGAGAGCATTTGCCATGAAAGTATTTGTAGAAAAGACAGAGGGAAGTTACTTAAAGTTGGTGAGAACGTGACAAGAGTCGAGATTCTAAGTCAGGGTCAATAGTTTTGGCAATATTGTATCACTGATCCTATGGGAAAATAGTAAGAAATTCATGATCTCTAAAATTTAATGGGTATTTTGGTTTTTGAAAACATTGTAGCATTGTCTGTGTAAATTAAACAGAATACTGTATTGCTAAAGATTAAGATGAAAGTAAAAATAAATAATAAACAACCACACATGTTGTTAAAAAATAATATTTCAGAAAAAATATACAATATATATATGACAGGATCACTTAATAGACACAAGTTTCACTAGAAAGGAAGCAAGATGTATAGATACTGTATCATTGATTTACTAACAGATGTATAAGCAATTAGCGGAAACATGGACTTCCTGCAACAAAAAGTTATTTCCCCAGAATTATTTAGAATATTTCACTTGGCAGAAATACATGGGTTGCAAACAACTGAGGCTAGGAAATTCTTCTCACAAACTTTCACTATTCTCCCTCACTTTGTTATAGTGCCATACGTGATACACGCTTGGGCGATCATGTCTCGAAAGAGACATGACTGACTGGGCAGAAGATCATCCCGCAGTAGGTTGCCATTGCTTTCTGCGGTAGACTGGTTGCCGACCAAGGCTATAGAACCCAATCTGTCCTGCTATTTAACCCATAACTGGAAGGAAGAGACGGATTAATACCTTTCCCAAAGGTTATTTGCGCGTAAGTGAATAAAATGGATTCAACTGGAATTCGAACTCGGCTCCCCGATTTCTCGTTCTGAGCCGATATCCACTGTACCACAACGCACATCCAGTACTCAATAATAAATTCAGCGGCAGAAAATTCACTTCTAAACAAAATCGATTAGTTTAGAAAGCTACTATTTTTCCATCAGAAATCTATTTAAAAAAATAAACAGTAATTATATATTTCAAAATTTGGAGTTCGATATTTTTTAAATATCTGTGTTAAAAATGTTGAAGATAAATACGCGAAGATTTGTACGTAAATGATACAAATGTTGAATAATGCATACAATTAATTTAATCCATCGATTACGGGAAACTAGATTACCAGGTGGTAAGCAATTTTTAGCTCTTGATTTGGAAGAAATGGGAAAAAGAATTTGCACCATCAAATGAATAAAAAAAGCTAATTGTAGAAAAAAGAGCATTTCTAAATTATCTATTGAATTCAATATTTGTCTAATCGGTTCGATAGCGTAGTGGATGAATAGGATGAGATGTTAGAGAAACAGAAAATGGTTGTAAAATAATTATTTGATTTGGCTACAGAGAATCAGGTTACTAACGTAGGTCGAATTAAGAAGAAACACTATAAAACTAATTTACAGAAAATCTTCTGTGTCGATTAAAAGATTCTCTGATTCAGGGAAACATTATAAAACAAAACAAGATATAAAAGATGCCTATTGAAATTATCAACATTGTGCGAAAGTGACTCCGTATAGATGAGTCATTCAGCTCCAAAATATTATTGAAAAAGGAAATGTTAAATGTCATTAGATACATATCTCTTCAATACATGCAGCTTGGTTAATATATATATATATATATATATACTTGTTGACAAAATCAAACTAGTACACCATAAAAGAAATAAACAATACTTTCAAATCCTCTAAGCCTTCTATATCAAAATCAACTAAAGAATACTTAAAACGTTCAAAGTTCATTAGAAGTGTAGTAGCAATGTTCTAAAAATGCATTTGACTAAAATTTAACACCATGTGAAATTGTTACCATCTCTGAGTAGTTTCCTTAAACTGTGGCCATTTGTTTGCATATATATATATATATATATATATATATATATATATATATATATATAGTTACAACAGATGAATATATAACGATATAAAATAATTATAACAAAGCCTGTTCAACTGTGGTTAAAAATTACCATCGCAGCGATTATATTTACAATAGGTTTGTCTTTGCAATTTTCTCAATACCATGTTCTATTATATATAAAACAACAAAATATTAAACATTGCTAATCAAAACAATAAAACCTGAAGGAAGCATTTACTCGATAGCCAGAAACAATTATCAAAAAATGAAAAAAAAAAACATCAAGAAATATGAATAAATGTTTATATGAACACAAAAGTTACATTTAACAAAACAATGTGTTGGTTGCTTACTGTAAAAAGACTGAGAAAAATTTTGACATAGAAAATGTCTTGACCAAAAAGTCGTCTACAGTAAATTTGCTCCATGACTCATACAACATTTCATAATTTCTGGCCCGACTTCTATTATAACAAAGTGGGATGTCTAATAACAGAAGTGATGACAATACATTGGTCTCACACTCTCAGCGGACCTCAAGTGGAAAGACTATATCGAATCCATTACTAAATCCGCTGCTATGAAAATCGGTTCTCTGTGCAGGGCCCGGAAGTTTTTCCCGTCTGAATCTATCCTGCACATATATAAATCTACCATCCGCCTGTGTATTGAATACTGCTGCGACATCTGGTCGGGTGCCCCTGCTATTCTCCTCAAGGTTCTTGACAAAATACAACGGAGAATCTGTAATGTGATAGATACCGACTTGGCAGAAAGCCTGCAGTCACTCTCTCACCGGCGTGACGTGGCTTCATTGTACCTCTTCTATAAATAGATTCACGGCTTCTGCTATGATGAACTTGAATCACTGTTACCCCTAGTTAGGAATTTGCACGAGATACTATATTAGCAACTAGGTTCCACCCTTTTACAGTGAAACCGATAAAATGTAACCGCAATTTCTACTTTAACAGCTTCTTTTCTCACACTTCCCGCCTGTGGAATTCCCTTTCACATACTTGTTTCCCCGACAGCTTCAATCTCCAGAAGTTTAAATGTAAGGTCAATAGACACCTTCTAACACACTAACTCGCATCCATTCTCTCAAATACTCTTCCCATCTACATCCTTACCCGTCTATTACCCTTCTTTCTGAAATATCCTTTATCTAACCACTCTTTCTCACCACCTTCCCCTACGTAACCCACGGCGCTATAGTGGCAGTGGAATGCCTTGCTTGGAGTGAAACAATTAAAAAAATAAAAATAAAAATGAAAAGATAAAACAATTTCAAAAAAATCGGGAGATTAAGAAAAAATCAGTAAAATTAAAATTCTAATAATTCTTCGTTCGTGTACATGTCTAACCGCACTAACTTAATCCGATGAAATCCTAAATGACGAAATGCATCACAAGAGAACATTTTACACTTTGTCATATATATAGGGAGGGGAGGATGCGCGGATAAGCAAGCGAATAAACGATCTTCGTCACAGCTCTACAATTATAAATAATATTTTAATACTGAGAATTACTTTTTTTAAACTGAAAAATATGAATTACAAAGTTTCTTTGCGGAACAACTTCACACAAAAATATTTTTATCTTCTTTAGAATAAAACCAAATCAATTTCGTTAGCATGAATAAAATTACTATACCTCTTGAAGTTATAATAAATATGTAGCGTTTTTTTGTTGATGTTTTATGCGTTGAATGTTCTAGTAGCAGTCTGCTTGGAGGTAGCCAAGACGGCGGACAAATCTGTTTTTATACTACTACCTTCTACAAATCTGTGTTGACAAATAGCACGGTTCATATATTTTTATCTTCTTCTTCTTCTATGTGCCCTGTCCCTTCAGGACGCAGGCGATCATGGATCTCCACGTCTCCCTATCTCTTGTGGCTCTTAGTATGTTTGCTCCTGTTGCTACTGGCAACCCCCGTTCCGTCATCCACCTGATCAGACTCTGCAGATATGTTATCCGCTGCCTTCCTCTGTCTCTCCTTCCTTCTATCTGACCAGTCAGTATCAGGTTCTCCAGGCTCTCCTTCCTCATTGCATGTCCCAGGAACTTCAGTTGTCTCTTCCTGATGCTCAGTATCAATTTCCTTTTTGTTGCCATTCTTTCTAACACTTCGTCGTTGCTTGTATGCTCAGTCCACGATATCCGTAGCATCCTTCTGTAGAGCCACATTTCGGCCGCTTCCAGTTTTTTCCTCATTTTCGATGATATTGTCCAGCATTCAAAGCCGTACTGAAGAACTGACATCACGTAGCAGTCTAGCACTCTTTTCTTCGTTTCTATTGAGATCTTCCTGTGTGTTAGTATTTTGCTCATCTTCTGGAACGCGTCCTTTGCCATGCCAATTCGCCTTCGGATCTCCGTGTCGCACTTTCCATCTCCTGTTAGAACACTTCCTAGGTACTTAAATTCTTGGACTTGTTTGATTCTGTTATCCTCCACCTGTATTTGGCATTTTGGGTTGTATCTTTTGCTGATGACCATGCACTCAGTTTTCTTAAAGTTTATTTGTAGTCCCTTCTTGTCACTCTCCACTGCTACATTCTGTATGAGATCTTGCAGTTTCCTTTCCGTGTCCGCAATCAGTACTGTATCGTCCGCGTATCTTATGTTGTTCAGGTTGTGGCCCCCATAATAAATCTTGGTGTGTCATCTAGGGTCCTCAAAATATTCTCGCTACTTCTCCATAAAAGACATTCCTAAGAAACCAACGCTGATGCATACATACGTACGCATAAACTCTCTCCAACGAATTATTACTACGAATCCTTGTTATTCATTTCTTTTAATAAATTTCTATTTTAAGATGAAAAATGTATATATTTTTATTCTTCCGCTGTTCCACACTATTCCACACTATTCCAACCTGCCGAATACTAACCTTCTGTTAAAAACCTTCTTATAACTCTGGATAAGAAGCTGTTGAGAATTTGGTTATGTATGACAGAAAGCCGAATTAATAAGCATTAACCATCTCCCTACAGTTTCAGTATCTGGGTATACGAATTAATATCGATGTTCTTATATCAATAAGAATACAAAGACTGACGTAAGATCATGCAGTATACACGGTGTCCACAAAATTCATGTGAACTTTAAAAAAATCACAAATACAAATAAAATTATAAATTATTAAAGTGCACCAGAATTTATGGATACACTGTATTTATTGGAAGATTGGTCTACTTTCCAATTCCGTTACGTAGCTTTCTTCTGCCATTTCCAGTAATATTTACATAGCAATTGTTCTGATAAGCTCTTCTCCTTGTTAACATGAATTTATATAATTTTACACGTAGAACAAGACTGGCTAAAAAATCGTAATTGTAATGCTGAAATTGTTAACTGTAAGGATAACTTCTATTATAACATTTCCTTTTATAAAATATTCTCGCTTACTTAAATAAAAATCACCAAACCTTTTTGTTATAAAGTATACTAGAATGTGAGTAATTAATAACGAACGATTCAGGTCAAGTCGCATTCATCAGGTGCATAATATCAACTCACTGTTTTTAGAGTTGAATTTTCTTTTTGAGTTCCAAGTGTTGTTTAAGGTCATTATAAAATATAAATTTGAGGTGCCAATATATATATATATATATATACAAATAATTTTCATTAAAAATCGTGACAAGGTCTGTCGGTTTTTCTTTACAGTTTATTTTTTTAATTTTAGGATAAGTTGTTAAGTATTGTGTCCGAAGTTGTTGAGAACTGTACGCTGTTCATATGTTGTTATTTTGTTTAAATACTTGCGACTTTCGCTATCATTATCAAGAAGCGATGTGCTGTTTGAATAGAATTCTTTTGGTATTCTTTGAGAAGCTGGGCGTTTGAAACGGTCCAGCTGAAATTAAGTATGTATATATATTTAATTATATATATATATATATATATATATATATATATATATGTAAAAATTAGAGAAAATTTTCAAAATTCAAAGTTGTCGGATGTACATTCCGACATAGGATCTCTAATAGAGACTCTACATCACATCAGCGACATATATATATATATATGTTGTATTTGGGCAACAATCTTTTTTTATACACTGTTCATTAAAAATGACAGATAAGATATTAGAGTTTCCTTGTTGACTGCCGTTCATGCAATTTAAAATTGAGCATTTCGATTCTTACTTTTATGCAGGTATCTTTAAAAATTACAGACAAATTATTATAATTTTTGTGTTGGTTATCGGGTTATGTAATCTAAAAATTGTGTATTTAGGCAAAAATATCTCTTTTGCAGGTTTCATTAAAAATCACAAACATGTTAGATATATATATATATATATATATATGTATGTGTGTGTGTGTGTGTGAGAGAGAGAGAGAGACTGCTTTAGTGAGCCTTCTCAGGTTTACTCGTCTGAAACGACGTGAAAAATTTATATTGAATCTATTGCGATATCTGCTATTAAGAACGTTAAATAACTGTGTCTTGCTAATGAATGCTTTTCTCTTAAATATATCTTACATATTCAAAAGTTTAGTTTTTGTCCATGCTTTGAATATTGCTGGCACATATGGACATGTGCTCCTGCTGTATGTCTAGATATTCTTGCCACATTCAAACTTGAAGCAATGTTACTTGTCCGGTCCCGGCAATCCGGCTTCGCTCAACATCTCTATGGTCTTAATATAGCTTCTTTGTGCTTTTCTATTAATTCTTTCATGATAATTTTCAAGATGAACTCTCCTCTTCGGTACCAAGATTTTATGAATTTAAGTGCGCTGCTAGTTTGGCGATAAGGTCTCAATAATTCAGTTGTATTGATGAGATACAACTGTTAGGTCTATGCTAAAAGTTTCTTTTCTGTTGCTTCAATTCTTGATTGTGGAAATCGTTTCCGGTTTCATGGTTTCCATCTAATACTGATCTCCAACAATCTTTGCTGTTTTCTTTCTTAATTTTATCTTGTTCTCGATCCTTAATAACTTTTTTCATTGATGTTTTTCTTTCATACTCAGTGACTTCTTGTGTCTTAGTGGCTTTACTGCCTTGCATGTAGTGATATGATCAAAACAAATTGTCTCTACATTCAATTTTCTTATAATATAGATAAACATATGATATACTATATTATTAATATACAACAAACGTGTGTTTTCTTGTCTTTGCGACATTTCCATCCGTGGTTCACGTATGTTTTACGTCACCTACCCGTTCCAGAAACTGAGCAAAATAGTAACACACAGGAAAATCTCACTGGAAACAAAGAAAAGAGTGCTGGACTGCTACGTGATGTCAGTTCTTCAATATGGCAGCGAATGCTGGACAATATCATCGAAAATGAGGAAAAAACTGGAAGCAGCGGAAATGTGGTTCTACAGAAGGATGCTGCGGATATCATGGACTGAGCATGCAAGCAACTTTGAGTTGTTGAAAAGAATGGCAACAAAAAGGAAATTGATACTGAGCATCAGGAAGAGACAGCTGAAGTTCCTGGGACACGCAATGAGGAAGGAGAGCCTGGAGAACCTGATACTGACTGGCCAGATAGAAGGAAAGAGAGACAGAGGAAGGCAGCGGATAACATGTTTGCAGGGCCTGATCAGGTGGTTGAGGGAACGGGGGTTGACAGGAGTAACGGGAGCAAACATACTAGGAGCCATAAGGGATAGGGAGACGTGGAGAACCATGATCGCCTACGTCCTGAAAGGACAGGGCACATAGAAGAAGAAGAAGAAGAAGAAGATTGAGATCAGTAAAAATAGAAAAGGGAATCGCTCTGTTTTTCTATATTTCTTATTTTTTATTTCTATCTCTCTTATTTATATGCTATTTTATTTCATTTTAATTCCCTCTTATTTAAAACTTAAATATATTTTTATAAATTTAATTAAAAGTTTTAGATGAAGGTTACTATCAAGAAGATATTATAAGATATGACAAGGCGAAAAAAACCGTGATAAATGTTAGTTAAATTTGCGACAGTTTTTTCTTTTTATCTCTCATACGATATTTTTTTTTCTACATACGAAACATCTACACGGACAATCTCATTCCGCGAACTGATATCGATATAGGCAGGGAATATCTAGCCTTCTCTGTCTGGGTTTTGTTATCATGGAAATTTTTTTTCAATTGAAAGTCTCCTTAGCAGATTCGAAGAATTGAAGAAAACAGACCAACAGATTCGAAATGGAATGTACACAAGTTAAAACTTATGTTGGATCGATATTACTCTTTTTCCAGCTCTAGAAACAAGTTCATTCGACTTACTTGCGTGCAATCGTGCGATTACCGGCGACACTGGTTATCTCTCTTGCAGTGTGTCACGGAGAAGTAACCCTCAGGCAATTCGTGTGTTTACATATGTTATATATATATAAATAAGGCCTAAAATATTAACACGCACACACACACACACATATATATATATATATATATATATATATATATATGTGTGTGTGAGCGTGTATGTGTGTGTGTGTGTGTTTATGGTGTGTTAACTTAATGTAAGTTAAATGTTTATGTATAGGATAAAAGGTTTACTTCACATACACTTTCTGCAGAATATTAAATATAATGGCTTGCTATCTAGTTTTATGAGCACACATATCTGCTGAGCAAGGAAGACTGACCTATCCCTGTTGCAGCACCTGCTCATGTACATTTGTGGTTGAGCATAAGCGCCAGTGTCCAACTGAGGTATATACCGCAATTATGCTGGGTGTTCTTTAATGGCTGTTACTGGAACACTTCGCTTAATCTGTAATTTAAGCAGGTTTTAACAAAGCCAATATGTTGAAACCCTCAGTCAGGTTGACTTGCGACTTCCATCTAACACAACCATCGGGAGTTTCCAAATGGATTCGCCTGTGCAGAATTTCACTGAAAATGCTTCGGGTAAACCGCGGCATGGGTTTCACCATTTTTCTAAAGGTACCGTGTGCTATGATCGCCACACCAGACCGATGACATCAATAAATCTCATTCCTGGCAAATCGACAATGATGGAATTCGAATCCGAGTTTCAGATTCAGAAAGCGAACGTGCTAACCATCACATGCAGAGCGTAATATAAACATAGGGAAATACTTGTGTGACCGGAAAAACCATATATAAATATTTTACTAATATTCACCCTATTTAATACTGAAGAGCAACTAAAGTTTAGGGGTTATTAGAAGTGTTGGCTGTGTGACCAATGAGAGTAAAAATAAGAGGTGGCGTTTATATGTGGGGAAAATAACGTTTGAACCGATATTAGACAATATTGTAATGGTCTGGAAAAAATCCTTTGAAAAATCCAACAAAGTATCTCTGCGTAGGATGAATCCTTTCGAGTGGAACTTTTTTCTCACCAACTGAAAATGGAGTGAATGACGAAGGTTCTTCGCTATGCACGCAACATGACGGGTCTTAGATATAAAAGAGGCTAACTCCTCTTATGTATGATTCTAACGGTTGTTTTTGTAGGGGTGGCTTGCTAATTATTTACTTGGTTTGTTTTTTCATTTATTCGGATTAATTTATTTCACTAGTTTTTGTTTATTTATTTTATTTTGTTTGTTTATTTTCATTTATTCTTGTTCGTTTGGAGCTTTTGATTTTAAAGTAGCTTACTTTTAAATCTTTTTCGTGTCCGCATTTTGAGATGAGTTCTGATTTTTATTTCGTAGTTTGCTTTGGTCTGGGAGGATAATTGTACCTATTTTTCCTCCAGATAGATTTTACAGTTTTTAAATTTATTGGTACAGGTTGATATTCTTTCTTATTTTCCATTGTATTTATTGTGTGGTTTGTTTTTATCTCCTAGTTGTGTTTAGTAATCATTGTGATACACGTATATTTATTTTTTGTAAAGGATATTTTGTGTCCGTAGTTTCTTTGTTTCCAACATCTTTCATTTAATCCTATGTATCATTTTTTCCTCATCTGCTGATTCTACAGAAGCTTTGGATATAATATTGTTCTTCAAGCAATAGCCGTTTAAGGGACTTTCGTTTTTTTTGTGTTTTTTTTTATATTTTATTCGCTTCTAGGGTGATTTTAATGTCCATACCAGCACCACACACACGCAATCAAACAAATACAAACATATATATATATATATATATATATATATGTATATATATATATATATATATATATATATACCTATGTTTAGTTAAAATAGACTGATAAATCCAGCGATTAAGCATTTGATCTTTTCTTGTTTTTGTTTTTTTTTCATTCCTGGATAGTTAAACTTTTCATTAAGAAGAACAACACATCTGCAAAATCAAATTTACTAAGGACCAACATTATTTACGAATTCCAATGCCCATTAAAGAATTGTGCTCTTGATCAACACAAGGTCATAAGTATTTCCAACTGTCATACTACTACATGCCTATCTAGATCACTTACGTTACACCTACCCGACAATAGCTTCATTCTTCTTCTTCTTCTTCTTCTTCTTCTTCTTCTTCTTCTTCTTCTTCTTCTTCTTCTTCTTCTTCTTCTTCTATATGACATGTCCCTTCAGAACGTAGGCTATTATGTTATTCCATGTTGCCCTATACATGGTAGCTCTTAGCAAGCTTTCTCCTTTATCCTACCCAAATCCCGCTCTGCTGTCCACTTACTAACGTTCGTCAAATATGTTATCTGCTGCTTTTCCCTGCCACTCTTTCTTTCTATCTGACATGTGAGTATCAAAATATTTAAACCTTTCTTCCTCATCACATGTCCTAGGAACTTTCCTATCTTTTCCTGGTGCTCAGTATTAATATCCTTTTCGTTTCCATCATTTCTAAAACCTCATCATTGCTCAGATGTTCGATCAGTGATGACCACAGCATCTTTCTGTTGAACCACATTTCAGTTCCTTCAAATTTTCCTTCATTTTTTATGATATTGTCCAGCATATACTGACATATTGAAGAAGTGAAATCACATAGCAATCTAATACTCTCTTCTTTGATTTGAGCGATTTTTTATTTTTAATACTCTGCTCGGCTTCTGGAATGCGTCATTTGCTATGCCGATTCGCCTTCCGATCTCAGTTTCGTACTTACCGTCTCCCGTTAGAACATTCCCAAATACTTTATTTTTTTTTAACTACTTAATTTTACTATCCCCAACATCATTTAATTGGCATGTTGGTCTTCTCTGCTAGCTGATGACTATACATTCGCTTTTTCTTTCAGTTTATTTGTAGTCCTTTCTTTCGACTTTCTTCATCAGCTGTTTGTAAGAGGTCATGTTTTTGTTATTTCCGTGTTGGCCATCAGCACTCTATCATTTCCTATGTTATTTTGTTCAAATTGTGACCGTCAAAGACAAATCCTGGCATAACTTTTAGGGTCCTCAAAATAGTCTTGATGTACAAGTTGAAAGATACATCCTTATCTTACACCCGTTTTTATCTTTGTATATCTGCTGAATTTGTTCCCTGTCCGTATGCAGTCTGTTTGCTTACAGTAGGGGTTCTTGATTACCCTAATGTATTTCCCAAACATGTCGAGGTTGCTGAGCATTTCTATCAGTTTTTGTGGCGAATCCTGTCGAACTCCTTGGCATAGTTTACAAAATACAGGAAAACGTCCTTTTTTATCGTCCTTTCTTATAACATCCTAGTCATGAATATTGCATTCCTTGTTCAAGGGTCATTGCCGAAACCGCAAACTTTTTTCTTATCTCTGGTCTGATTCTGATTCGCGTTTTACACATCAGGATTTGGAGAATGAGTTTCGTTATGTGACTCATGAAACTGATTGTTCGGCAGAATTCGCATTCGATTTCGCCTGGCTTCTTAGGCAGAGCTATGAAAATTTATCTTAGGTTATCTGGTATTATTCAATTATTTTAGATTTTATTCATTATTTCTGTAATTTTCTCTATGCCGAAATTTTCTAATGCTGTTAGCACCTCTAATCAGATGCCTTCTTGTCTAGCTGCTTTGTTCCTATTCGGTGCGGCCTTTGTAGGTTTCACCACGGGTTTTATTATTTCCGGTCTGTCAGTATCTTTATTGGCATCGGCAATAGTTTCATTGAGACTCATTTAAGCACACACAAAAACATACCACACTCCATCCAAAATTTACTTGCAGAATATACAAGTATAAAAGCCTCATCCGCATGTACAACAGGAAAAATAATGTCAACCCAAATAATAAAAAAAGAAAAGTCAACATTTAATAACATTGATTATGAACACTGGCAACATTTTCTAACCGTGGTCAGAAAATAAAAAAGTTCCTATAATTTTACACACATACTTAACATGTTACAAAAAATAAAAAAAAAAATGTTTTTAATAATGACTCAAAGAATATAGGAAAGCAATCATATAAGTAAAACATTTGACAGGATAAAACTCATTTAAATAAAACACATTTAGGAAGACAAAAAAAATTAAATTAAATTCTTAATTGCCGTACCTCTGTCAGTTTTCTATAATGAAACATGTACAAAAGAGTTTTTCTCCTCATATATATATTGTCATCCGCAGACAGATCTATTTCGCCGTATCACAGCTCATTAGACTCCGACTGAAACCCGACCGAAATGGCATCAGTCAGCGACTCTACCCCTGGGCTATGGGCGTTCGGTGGAAGTAGGCAGACTTTTTAGCACATATCTTTATACGCGCCCAATAGCTAGAGCACTCTAATTCATTTCACTGAATGAGCGATGCGTACATGCCAGAGTAGCTACTGTTTATCAGAGTCTACTATTTTTCCAGAGTGCTCAATCAGGGTGTGAGAGCGTAATATTACAAAAAGTAAAAGAACACGTAGATTAAAAATCCATTGTTCAAGCATTTACTTTTATAAAGATTGCTCAATACAGAATAGAGCCTAATATTGTAATTTTTATTAACATTATATCACTACACAAACATTTTCATGTTTTAGAAGAAAACTGTTCCTCTTCAGGTAATATGTTAAAATAATGAAATAATATTTATTTTAACATATTATCTGAATGAGGAACAGTTTTGTTCTGAAACATGATATATTTTGTGTTGTGCGCAGGGGCTTACAGTGAGAGAACAAATCGACGTAAAGAGCATCTCAAGAAAAAGAGAAAGACATGAATCAAGGAGATAAAAGATGGACATTTACGTGGCATTTGAAGTTTTACAGATTGCAACTGATGGATTTTTACAAACGTGAAAAGCGAGAAAATAAACTGTTAGAGTTGAAGATGCGGTTACATTGAACTATTTTGAAGGGTAAATGGTGGAACCTTGATACCAATCTAGTAACACGCATGAATATTTGTAGTCGGGGTACCGGGGAAAAAACATAGTCGGAGTAGTTACTATGGAAATATTTGTAAAAAAGACGACATCAATTCGGTGAGAAAGTGATTGAAGGCCAACTTCCAAGTTCAGTATCGATTATATTGCAGATCATCCTTGGCATTTTTCAAGAACTTCAAGATGTATAGCAACAGCAGTTGACCAGATATGGCAACAGTATTTAATGCACGGTAGAAGAGTAGAATTATAAATGCGCAAACAGGATTTTGAAGGGAAAGGTTCCTGGCCCGATACAGTAACCCAAGGAGTCTAGCAGTGTATGCACCTATATATATATATATATATATATGTGTGTGTGTGTGTGTGTGTGTGTGTGTGTAGCATTTAGGTAGCATATCTGTGTGCATAGGTAGCATATAGGTAGCATAATTTCATTCAGACATGTTCCTTTGAATAATATATACATATTTTGACTCTATTTTTATACTGATCCTTTCCAATTTCCCAAACAGTTGCTTGATATTAAGATCGACTTAATCAAGGAAAGCGCAGAAGTCTTTTTCTAACTTAAGTACATTCGATCTTTTTCTAGATCATCTTCAGGGTCAAATGACAAAGACAATAGTATTGAATCTGTAAGGAAATCTGAATTCCGTTGTGATGGTGATTTTTAAAACACGCGAGAGATTTGTAAATATTTCAAAATTTTAAATCCATCCGTTTTCGCTGGTCAATATATATATATATATATATATATATATTTAAATTGTGTGTATTTTGGCAGCATTTTTTCATTAATGCAGGTTTCATTGAATAATATAGACAGGTTTTGTCTATTAATTTTGTGTAGGATCCGTTCATACCGTCTGATATACTTGATGGCGATGTCGTTGAAAGACAACAAAAAATCACAGTATTTGTTGAATTTTTTTATCGGGTCTAAGCTTTCGGCTCACATAAGCCATTATCAAAGAGTAAATATTAACACACAGTAAACATAGAACATTTAAGCTATTAACAATAAAGATAATTGAATTGAAAATATAAGTCCATCCCTACTATTTATATATGTGTGTGTGTGTCTGTGTGTGTGTGTGTTTGTGTGTTTGTGTGTGTGTGAGTATGTGTGTGTGTGTGTGTGTGTGTGTGTCTGTGTCTGTGTGTCTGTGTTTGTGTAGGAGTGTGCTTGTGGTTTGTTAAACACGACCGACAAGAAAGATTTTACTAATTTTTTATTTAACTCTTACAGTGTTCTTACCTAACTGTAGTTGAGGAGGGTAAACTATTCCATATCTTTTTTGAAAATACCCACTTATATGGTTGAAAGTGTTTGAAAAGTCAACAATTATGGAACATTTTTACACTCCTTCTCATTAGCTAAAAGGAAACATAAAAATACGGAAAAAATTAAATCAAAAACTACTTAAATCTTCGTTGTTGGTCGTTTTTAATAGAACATGTCTAAATGGAAGATTACTGCCCAAATATACATATATATACGTGTGCGAATATGGGTGTATGTTTATGTATAAGTATTAATAATGGTATATTTATATGTTATAATAACAAATTAAAATCAAAACTTCGTTGCTGAATTTTCAAGATGACCGCCCGTTTGTCAATAAGCAACCACCGGAAAAGATGTTTAAATGGGTTTAGCCTAATTTGTTGGTACAATTACACCATCTTCTGTATCTTTTTCGATGTATACATTTGATATAAAATGACGGAATCATTTCTGCCTGAATAAATAATAAGTTTAAATAAGCAAGCATGGTATCTTCTTATTCATAAAACATAATAAAAATACATCGAGAATATATAATCTGATTTGCGACTGTATTGAGATGAAATGAATGGATTTAATAAAATACTGATTTTAAATTTATAGTGAAGCAGCTGGCAAACAGAAACTACAACCACATTCATATTAATATTTTCTTCATAACTTGTCAATTTTTCTCCAGGAAAATAATAATATTCGCTCTCCAACCGGCACTCACTACTTCCCCTCCGAGTGGGGACTGGGTTTCATACACAGCAACTAAAGAGTCCCCAAAATGGGCGAAGTTCTACGGTTCTTGAGCAATTTTAGTGCGTTATATCCGGTAAACCCATTTTAATTATCGAACCGTGTCACATTTGGTGGCGGCGTGGAGCCACTGAAAATATTTTATCAAATCATTCCAAGAGTGACAATCTAATAACGGAATTGTATCTATGAAAGCACATTTTGCTTACATGTCCCTTATTGGCTGCTGTCATCTTCCAAATTCTTCGCTTGTGAAGATAAGCAACTAAGTGAAACGTGTTATTGATAAGCAATTCGTGGGATTCGTGTCATCGATAGAAACAATCTTGAAATTCGTTTTCCGGAATACATTTCAGTATTGTAGACAGGTTTGAATAGATGTCAGCAAAATATTTGTCCTTTCAGGGCATTTTTCAATTTTGGTAAAAGCCGAAAATCACTGGGGGTGTTAATTCTAATGAATCCATTTTAGTAATGGATTTCTTCGCCAAGAGTTCTAGAACGACTAATGTATCATTCTACTCGTAGCCAACTCTTCTGTTAAAATCTGCTATACTATTTCTGTGTCAATATCCAGTTCTAGTAGTAACAGTAGCTCACTGACAGCGTTCTAAGCCTACCAAGATCAGCGTATTTACCAGATATCCATCTGTTCTTAATGATTTCGGCTGAGTATTTCTTGTCATCGATAATTGAGTCTTTCTTTCAACAATCTGTAATCTCTCTTTATAGAAAATGGGACCATCTGTTTTTAATCATTTCACCCGCAAGTAAGCCAGAAATGCCACTGACGCGCAGGGGTTTACAGTAGGGGAATGAAAAAAGAACAAGAAAACATAAAAGATTGATAGGAATCAAATAGATAAATAACGGAAACTGACATTGTACTTAAAATTTTGGAGATTGTATCTATCTGGGAAGCAAGCAAATGACTGTGAGTTCCACAAACTGGAAGTGCGAGAATATAAACTGTTAGAGTAGAAGAGACGGTTATATTTAAATAATTCGACGGTCAAAGCCTAGGATCATATGATAAAATATTGAATGAAACATTAAACTGACAAATAGTTTCTCTTCTATGAGACTATGATTTAAAAGAACAACTACAACTATATATATATATATATATATATATATATATAAATATATATTATTAATAATAATTATATTTTACGATTTACGGACAACCCTGAGTTTCATACATTTTTCAGCAATCATCCGTTGATAAGCACCGATTGCTAAAAAATCCAAAAATTTTAGTCATGCGTAATACGAAAGATAATATGTATATTTATTAATATATATTTTTCAGTTTCCTGTTTAGTATTACAAGGTGTTTTGTCAGTATCTTGCTCAACTGCACGCCCATACCTAATAATCAAGTGGGGTGCAGTCTGGGGATTTACGCGGTCTTATATAAGCGATGTGGTTGTATGGTATTACCCAGAATCCTGTTGCCAGAATGAAGGTCTTCCAGCAGTCGCCCTTATGACCCAGGGCATCGTTACCACCTCAAGGCATTTGTTGTAGGCTAGAGGTGAGTCTTAGGATTTGTGTGATGGCATTACTTCACCATCACAAATAAGCACTCCGAAAATTATGATGTTGACAGTATATATCATCCAAATTTTACCGACTTCTCGGCAATGTTCTCAGATTGACACTCAATCACTCTATGCGCAAATGCCGTTTCCAAATATCTGGCCGTGTGAATTGCGTCATGTGATCCTTGATTCAGTTTAAATAGCCACATAACAAAGCTCATCGTCCGGATTCTCATGAACAGAGCGTGCATCTGAATCGACCCAAAGATAGAACAGGAACAATGTGGATTCGTTAAAGATACCGGAACGAGGAATACGATATTTATGCTCAGAATGCTATGTGAACGAGCAATACAAATACAGAAGGACCTTTATCTGTGCTTTATAGACTTCACAAAGGCGTTTGACAAAATACAGCACAGGGACTTAATAGTGACGCTCGATAACATCGACATTTTAGGAAAAAAACGTTAGGATAATCGAGAATCTATATTGGCATAAAACCATTTGTGTACAGATAGGAAGTCAACTCAAAAGGTATGCAAAAATAGGAAGAGCAATAAAACTAGGATGTGTTTTCTCACAGGAT